>WHPZ01587942.1:236-20995 GCA_016617965.1 Macrosiphum rosae | reverse complement strand
GCGATTTAATTAAAGAACCGGAGCCGAATACCAAAATTAGTGTTGCTAGTGTTTTAAAAAAATGTCCGGGACCTTCAGATATTGGAGGGTAAGTAAAAATGTTGGCCACTCAAGAAAAATATTGGCCATAACTGTGCCACCCTTGTGTTCAATCCTAGCTACGTGCCTGCTCTAAATGTACTAGTTTAAATAAGAAAAAAATTTTAATCATCTTTTGATTGTAGCGAAAACCGATTCGAGCACAAGCGCATTAAAATCAAAAAATGTATCAAATAATAGCGTACAATTTTCCCTCACGATAATAAATTATAAAATTACAATTTAATATTTATTGTGAAATTATTGTGATCAGACCTGACAAAAAAATGTGGAACGCTTCACGATTTTGCGTGTCATCCTTGCGCAGGGGCCATGCTAATCTTTGTATCGTTCCAATTTTAGTATATGTACAGCCGAAGCTATAGTACATTGAGGACTGTGTCAAAAGCTGTAGGTATATATATAAAGCAATGTTGCTTGTAGCGTCACATATGAGAATTGTTACCTTTTATACGAAACATAATGATTGAACCGCTGACCGAAACAACTAAAACGCCAATAGATGGAGGAGCTAGTTCTGTAGTCACTCATTCGCATTCACCGTTCGTTAGATTCACGGTCTTACCTTATCGATAACTAAACACTTATCTAAACACAAGTCTGAAGTCTCTTAAGGGGACGTAACAGTGCCATTTGTTGTCTCCGTCTTAACATAGCAAATTTTACGCTCAGCAGAACACGTTTATCTCCCATTAGTTTAAAAATTAGAGCGAATTGACCTCTTATAAAATTTAAAGGTAAGATTATTATTTAGACAATGACATAGGCTTTTTATTATAATTACATTTTAAATCGAGTTATGTGTATTTTAAAATCGTAAACTGTTTGTAGGTACATCTTAAAATACTTATAACTCGCTTTAAAATTAAAATATAATAAAAAGCCTATGTTATTGTCTAGATAATAATCCAACCTTTAAATTTTATTATAAGCCAATTCACACTAGTTTTTAAACTAACGGTGACAAAACGTGTTCTGCTAAGCGTAACAATTGCTATATGTTACGCTTACGCATTTGTAAGACAGAGAAAACAAATGTCACTGTTACGGCCCCTTAATATTATTGATTATACATAGTACATTAGTAATATGTATAATCAATGGTTATAAGTAGGGAATATTAATAACTTATAACTTAATAGTCATAATCATAAATGTAATAGTAAGTTAATACTAGAGTGAGTTGTCAGGGTTGGGCAAATAAAATTGTATCTTGTATATATAGTTGACAGTTGTATACTTGTTTTACTTGTATCACGATATAATTTATTGTACGAAGTATCGAGTATCGTGATACATTTTTAGTCAATGTATCGAGTATTTCATACAAATATTTCATCGAAAGATCCTAGGTACATAAATGCGATACAATTCTGTTTTTTACTATCAAAATTAATATTTAATATTAAGTAAATAATTGTTTTAATATTTATTTTACGAATACAAATTCAGATAAATGTACTAGTAATAGGTGATTTTCTGTAGGCTGTATGTTGTTAATAAAAAAAATTGTTACGAAATTAAATATTTAAAAAAAGAATAATAATTTCAGTTGTTTTGGTTGTAATTCAAAAATATTATTAGTGGGTACCTACTTGAAACTTTTACATGTTTTATTATATTTTACTAGGTATGAGTAATAGACTAGTAGGTACACAATTAAATTTTCAATATATTATGAAGACGCTACACGGACATTCGTTGTCTCCGTCTTACGAGTGCGTAACATGGTACATTTTACGCTCCGCAGATCACGTTTAGCTCAATTAGTTTAAAAATTTGAATGAATTGTTCTCTTATAAAATTTAAAGGTAAAATTATCATTTAGGACATCTCATAGGCTTTGTATTATTTTTTAATTTTAAAGCGAGTTATGAGTATTTTAAGATGTACAAATAATTTCAAATTTCAAAATACTAAGAGTATTTAACTATCAACTATGAGTTTGCTTTAAAAATTAAAATTAAAATATAACACAAAGCCTATGAGATGTCCTAAATAATAATGTTACCTTTAAATTTTATAAGAGATTTTATTCACTCACAATTTTTAAGCTAACGGAACTAAACTTGATCTGTCGACCTTAAAATTTGATATGTTATGCAGTTGTAAGACGGAGAAAACAAATGTCCGTGTAGTGTCCTCTTAAGATTAATTTTAAGGTAGTTTTTATTACCTATTTCTATCACGAGCCTATTCTACATGGTTAGTCAATAGTCTTTATATTGACTTAACGTTAATTTTTAATAACTATAATATAGTATATAAATATATTACTTATATATACTGTATATGTCTGTATATGACTTATATGTCTGTACATACACACATAAACATTGTTATTAGTTGTGTGAATTTCAAAATTCAAATGACACATTCATGTGAACCACAGATGTTGGTTGGTTAAATGGTAGGTAGGTAGTTAAATACCTTATTGAAGTTTCAGAATCATCCTTTTGCAAAAAATATCCTAGATTATCCATAGAAGTTCTAAAGTCATCCCATTTTTATGAACCCTTTTCTTCAAAATCTCGGAACAAGTTTAAACAACACCCCTCCTCCCCCCTGTAATTGTATAAATTATTAGGTGTACCGCTGTATAATATGGAATGCTGCAGTAGTGCAGTCATACCGAAAAACTGCATATTATAGTACTGTAAATTTATTGTAATGTATTATATTTGGTAAGTAACTGATATATTCATATATTATTTGGGTAGGTATTGATTTAAAAAAATATTTTTGTGCTCTAAAATTCATCATTTCAAAAAAAAGCTTGCTTTCATCCAATTTTAAAGTTATAATCATGCTCTTTGAAACTTGATAATTGATTCTGAAATAAATTCAACTTTATAAAAGTAATATAACAATACTTAATTCGAAACATTTATTTTTAACAATATTACGTCAACACAAATTCACAGTTCATTTGATTATTACATTTTTTATAGGTAGTAGGTAATGAAAAAAACTAAATTTTCAAAAGATATTTTAAAAGTTTAAGTAAAAAAATATCTAAACTCTAGTGGAGCTTGCCAGGATGATCTTCGTAAACTACATCATGTGATGTGAGTTTGTGATCAATTTGTGAGTTTGAAAAATTAATTTAATTTTCAGTTCTGGTGAACATAAATTGTAACAATGCAATTTGATTTTGTTTATTTCTTATAATATTCATAACAAAAAAATTATTAAGTTACAAAGTTACCCCATTATTGTAACCAAATTGTCACCCAAAAGCCAAAACCATAATTAATGTATTAATGTAGCAATGGACCATGTCGTTGAAGCTACAAAAAGATCAAAAAATAAAAAAATAAAATACATTTATCTGTTATCATAATATCTTCTTATTGTGCAATTTTTTTATTGGAAGTCTATAAACTCCATGTCATAAGTTATAACAATATAATTATAATATTATTAGAAAATGCAAGGCACGACTGTAATGTAGCTAAATTCCCTATACATGTATATCGCTGTTCGATTGATAGTAATTTATAATTTTATTATATAATAAAAATAAATATAGGGATTATAATTTATCGTAATATATGTATGAATAAATTGTAATCATAATAATAATAAATAAATTACATGATTGACAAACATGATCATAAAAGTACATTATACATTTTTTTATTTTTTGTTTAAAATAATTTGTGCTATATACCTATACTTCAGGGGACTGGGAGTAATAAATTTATAACAAAATATTAAAACAATTTTATTTGCCAAAAGTCACAAGATTGAGGAGGAAAATGTATAATTATAATGATTATTTAAAAGTTAGAAGAAAATTAATTTTTGTTTACATATTTTAATACTTCAACTGTTATTTAAATCTAGTTGTATAACAATTCATAAAAATAAACTGTCAATTTTGATCATTTATGTACCTATAGTAGGTACCTATTTACTTACTGTAGTTTGTTAACTGTACAACTACGTAGTTCAAAATATTATTAAAATAAATAAAGTAATAATTTTCCTAAAATGTTTACAGAAGTTATACGAATGTTAATTGAATCAAAAAATATTAAATACATAATTTATTACTATTACAAAATACAAATTTAAATAATATATAAATATATAAATAGATTGTACATAACATTAAAAATTATAAAATAAAGTGTCCATAGATTAATAATAAATAGATATACCAATTATATTAATATGTATGTAGGTAGTTGTAGTAAATACTAACTAGACACTAGTAATGTTATTGGCTGGGGCCTGGGATATCTCTATTACCTAGATGTGCTCGAGACAAAAATGTAATAAATTAACCTAATTCTACTAAGAACGCTGTAGTCAGCACCCACTTCGTTAGCTAGACACACAGTTACATTATAGTTATGTGACTGAACTATAGACATGTTAATGTGTGGACAATCATCCATTGCATCCCCCATACCCTGATTTAAGTTACCACTTACCAATAGTACCGACATTGTTATAAAAAGCAGTGGTGGGTAAGTTAATGAAAATAATTAACAGTGGCAAGTCAAGTTAATTCAATTAAATTGCCTTCAGTTAAGTTAAAAGTTAACAAAGAAAAAAAATTTAACTAGATAAGTGTGAGGTGGAAAATAAAATTAACTTATCACAGTTAAAAAAATGTTATTTTTTTTGAAGGCAAGTACAATATTTTTAAGTCATAAACTACCATAGTATTTTGTTATACACAAACATTTACCAAGACATTTAACACTGTGTAAAAAATTAAATTATTATAATATATATAATTTGAAAATAAATTACCAAAATCGTAAAAAAGTCGACGAATCAGTATTGCCTAGTTGATTACGCATGACTCGAAAAGAAAATTAACTTAACTGCGCGACAATGATAATTAACTACAAAAAGTTAAGTTACAACAATAAACATTTTAACTGAATAAGTTAATAAGTTAAAAACAAAAATAATTAACTAGTTAATGCCCACCTTTGATAAAAAAAATGGGTAGTCGTCAATATCATGGCTAAAATATATATTTAGCCATAGTCTGATAGTTAAACGTCCTGTGCATATACAGTGTTGGGTAGTAACTTTACGAAAAAATTACAAATTACTGTAACGCAATTACTTTTTCAGTAACGCAGCAGTAATTTCATTAAATTTTACTTAAAGTAACGCGATTGTAACAAAATTACTTTTGAAAAGTAATTTCTATGAAGTAACGCACTAACGCGTTATTTTCCACGTTATTAAAATAATAATTTTGAATGTATTACAAAAACAAGCCGATAGGATATCTCAGAAAAATTAAAAATCAATTATATTTATTTTTGATTCCGATAATAGTTAACAATATTACTTAACATTCCAGGAATAAATGTTATCACTTTATTAGCAGAAAGAAAAGAGTTTGGTTTAAAAATTAAATTTAATAAAAATTAATTATGATTTATGTCTATATAGTAAATAGCCATATAAGTGAGATGATTGTACATTTGTACATAATACTAACATAGGTCTATGATTGTAAAATATTTAAATAATAACTGAATCATATGAATTGAGTATGGTTAAAAAAAAATTATAAAAAAGTAACGTTATTTGTAACGCACTACTTTAGTAATGAAAAAGTAATGTAACATGATAAAAATAATTTAGGTAACGCAAATGCAATTTAAATAAAAATATTTGAAGTAACGAGTAACTTAATTTAGTTACTTTTTAAAAGTAATTTACCCAACACTATGCATATGATAGTACCATACTACCATACTACCATTGGTACATTCCAAAAGTATCGGTACCGTATCGGATTCTAACAATTTTGGCCCCCGGACCTCTCAATCTGTTATTAGGTAGTCCATTTATGTATAGAACTGTGGACAATGCTCGGGGATAGGGTTGCCTGCCCGTGGTTTACCATTTACCACGATTTACAGAAGATATTAATATATTATCTAGCCTATATTTTCTGTACCATTTAGTTACAAAGGTACCGTAATAAAAAATGTAGGAGAGCCAAAAAGTGAGCCACGGTCGTCCCACACTCTTTCAGCTGATTTTCCTATTTTCAGGTGTTTGACGTTTATGAGAAATGTTACCTGTTGGTGCAAATTTAAATTATTGATATTATTTATTTATTATATAACTTTTATATTTTTCTTTTATATTATTATATTATTATTCGCTATTATAGTCTATAATCTACCGTGGTCGTTACTCTTGCAAGGTAGTTTGAAATTATTTTAGGCGAGAAAACAGTTTGAGCAGCCCAGACAAAGGTTGACCGCTTGGCGAATGTAAAATATTAAATAATGTATAAAATATTATAATATAATATGTTTGAAAATTATGTAACACCTAATAATTTCGTAGGTACTTTTATATTTTAAACTGCATGACGGCGCAGACGAGCAGAAAATCTTACATTTTTATCTTATACCTATTGACTAATGACCACGATTAAAGGTATAAATGTATATTATTAAATCGTACTAATGACCAATAGATTAATGAAAAAAAAAACAAAAGAAGTAAAAATGAAACATAGACACATTGTATAATACATATATTATTATATATGTATATATGAAATAATTACAGAGATACCAACCTTCTGCCAACTGTACTAATTGTATTTTGTATTATTTTACACTGTCACCGTTTCTGTTATTTCCGTTATTAACCGTGACGTTCAGTATTAATTTCTTGTTACTCGTTAGTTGTTGTTATTCACCGAATTAAATAAAATATATAAATAGTACTGTTTGGGTAAAACGATTTTATTAGCCATTAATAACCATAATATTTAAAAACCACCTGGCACCTAACTCACTGCGGAGTACCTTTATCTTAAGCATAAATACATCAATAGCGACTTCAGTTTTAAACATTACACGTAATTCGTAAGTACGCGTTACGATCATACCATGTTCTTTAATCATATTATATCGTGTTACGACTACATACTACATGCGGCATTGTGCATTTTTCCGGCTCCTGGTATATTATTATTTGATATTATGTTCAATTTATTTATTCCGTTTTTAAATTAACAAAAGCACTTATTACAATTATTTAGTTTAAATTAGGTAATCACACAAATATTTATATTATGGTTTTAGCGGAAAATTGATATAAGATTGCAGAATTATATCCACGTCGATGCGAGATTGATGTATTTGCTAAGTATGAGCTCTAAATCATTGGTCCACATGGCTAATATATATGTATAAGAACTTGAAAAACTAGCTGAACCACAACAACTTTGAATGAGTGAATCTTGGCCGGAAAATAAATTAATGTAAGTGTTAAATATATATATAATAAATCATTTAAAGTAAAACAAATTATCTATTAGGTATTTAAAAAATTAATTACTGTAAGAATTATTGTTCCTATGTACATCGCAAATTCAACATGAACGAAATATTAAAATAAAAAAATACATTGAGGTAGGTATAACATATAACCCAAATATTTATATTTTTTTATAAATATTAATAAAATATAATTTAAAATTAAAGTAATTATTAGATGCCTAGTTAAATAAATGTAATTGTTGGTAAAAATAAAACTATCATATTAGCCGGGGTTCTTTTATTTACAATTTGAACCAAAGTATTGTTGAAAATGTATATGTTACACCTCAAAAATGATAGTGAAAAATCTCTGTTACCATATGGCAACCCACGGCGTTAATGGGTGAAAATTAAATATACAAATTAATATAAAAAATGCGAGTTAAAAACCTACAAATAATAATGTAATACCTATAAATAAAATAGGAAGGTAATGAAATAACATTTATATTGTAAATGTATTACTGTCAATCCTGGTAACTTGGAACATTTGTCTAAATTTGTTTACAATATCATTTAATTTTGTTAATTTTGTGATGGATAAAGGACATACAATTCTGCTACCAAAATAATATTTATCAGAACTTTTCATAAAAATTTGTCATTTTTTATAATTTATGAATGTGCCACATTATTTTGCCGTCCACAAAGGATCGAATGCAATCTACATCTGAAAAATAGATTCATCCAAATCTTCTAGTGACTTGAAACATCACTTTTTTTTATTTTATTTATTTTGAAAATTTTTTGTATGTTTGATCAATCTATATAATTATGATAATTACTATAGTTATGTAAATTTGTATTTAAAAATGTTTTCATGCAATTATTTCTGGTACTACGTGAATAAGTTAAATAATTGTAACTTACTTTTAGATACTAAACATAGCACAGAAATACCAGAAAATAAAAACTATAATAGTAAATTTACAAGAATTTACCTATATTAATAATATTGTAAACATTATTAAAATTAAGTTGAAATTTACAATCGAATAGGACATAATTATTAATTATACATTGGGTAAAAAAAATTTGTATTAGATAATAATTAGAAAACAAAGAATAACAATTGATAAAAAAAAAAAACTAACAAACTTGAACAATGATTAAAATGATCAAACAATGATTAACTTATTGGATACCAATATTATACATTTGTACATCATCTAATTGACTAAATAATACTAAATATTATAAACAAAAGAGGTTTTAACTCAAACAGTATCCAACATTAAAAATTAACCGCAATACTAAATTTTCATAATAATTTTGTTATTGATCTAACATTTAAAATCAAAATTTCTTATTTACTGTTCATATTTTATATATAATTTTAACAATTAATATAAAATTTAAACTTCTTTAGAAATGTATAAAATTATTAATATTTTTTATAGTTAATAATATACCCCTTAAATTATTATTTGAAATACAAACATATCTAATCATAAAAAAAAATACCCTATTGATCCATAAGCTTTTTATTATAATGGTAGTAAAATAGTACCTTTAATGGTATATCTTGGTTTTAGGAGTTTTTATGGCTTGATGATATTGATTATTATTTCAAATAAAATATGATTGTGTTTAAAAACTATACATAAATGCCTTTAAATTAGTGGCAGTTGTAATTAATACTTTTGTAAATTAAAATTTGAAATGATTTTGGCAATAGAAATTACTGTACCTATTTAACTTCAAATCACTATTTTATATTAAAAATATGTTACATTAATCCACCAAGATAAATTACAGTCGTGGTGCAAATAAAATTTATTTTTACTAATTGCAAATAATAGTATGCATAAAATATAAATTTATCAGAATTACACATTAAATTAGTAGGTATTTAATTTCAAACAGTTTTAATGAAATCATAGAGTATACGGATAAAGTAGGTACCTACCTATTTCATAAACATTTTATTAAAAAAATATATGATTAAATATATTGGAGCAGTGAGTCCTCTTTTAAGTGTTTAATTATACTAACTTTTGTTTGAATAGTACAATAAATGTATGTAATTATATAGGGTTAGAATTTGATTCAGAGTGGACTTAACAGTTAACATAATCTTTTCCCATTCCCTTCCTAAAATTCATATGAAATATTTATTGTACTAACCAAGAAAAAATGTAGGATGAAAAATCAAAGAATTAACATTATACCAGAATCTTACTCTAATATTTATTTGCTTCTTACACAAATAATATTTTAATATTATACATATAGGTAATATTGCAAGACACATGTTTAGAAAATTGCTATTTCTGGGTATTGCTGCTTCCAAACTCTTTAATGCCCACTTAATTATACTAGACTAAATGTCGATTAAATAAATATCAGAATATATTTTAAAAACTAAAATTGGAATTTTTAATAAATAACAAAGTAAATTCATCTAGGTACATAAGATTTTTATTCTTATAAACAAAAATGTCCAGTACAAAACGTTTCAATTTGGAGACAAAAAATGTTTACACATTAAGAACCTATTGTAACAGTATTTTAATAACTGAATCAAAACCTTGGAATAGAAAAATTACTTATTATTGAGCTATGAGAGAAAGTTACAAAATACATTATTTTCAAGTATACACATAGTTAGAAAAAATAATATACATTTCAATAAATATTTGTACAATTACACTCATAGAACACACATACATATATATTAATATGAAAATATACATGAAGTCAGAGATCAGCGGGACATTTCTTAAGACTAAAATTGTATTGCATATATATTTTATTAAATAGAAACTTTTCCCGCTTGTAAATATAATAAAAGGTACACTATGTAATATTATTTACAAAAACAGAAAATTACTTAAAAAATTAAAAAGTAGCCTACTTGAGTTTTGGAAAAATAAAATGTGAAAATCAAATGTCATATTATGTTAACATTGTAAAAATTATGAGTACCAATAATCTTTAAACGTAAGATTAACATTCTTTTTTTATTGTCTACAGAATCTGCTTTGCCAACAAAATTTATCGCTCTTGATTATTCATAAATGGCAGTGTAAAATTTACTAATAAAAAACAAAATATCTATTATATAAGGTAATAGTTAAAAATTTAAATTTGATTTAAATACAATGTATATTTAACAACCCCATATTCAAAAAATTCTAATAATACCAAATAAAGTAGGAAAAATACTGACAATTTGATACTAAGTTGATGTTACACTTCATTATTACAAAAAAAAAACTATTTAAAATTATAATTTAAAAGATTAATTACGTTAAAATTAGTATGTTAAAAAAAATTAACTTTGGGATAAAATCTCTGATTTGTTACATTTTAATTGCTGGGTATGTAAAATATTAAAAAGAAGCCATATAATTTTAAAACAATGAATTCTTGGTTCTATCTAAATATTAGTATTGAACATTTAAATTTAAGATGATGACTGCAAAAAAAAAAAAAATTAACCTACCAAAAGTGTATAGAATATAACTTCTTAAAAATACATAATATGGTTAACAGTAAGTTGTGTATAACAAAGATAAACATCTTTTTAAAAATACCCAACTTTGCTAATAAAAAATAGTTATTTTTTCTGTCTTATTATCTAAAATTAAAACATAGACACATTAAATGCATTTAAAACAATATAAATAACCATTAAAATAATAATAATTTACCGTGGAAAGTTTAAAAGAAAAAGATAATAAATTAATTTTACTATTTTGATAAATAGTATCCATAAAAATTATCTTATATTTGATTGAAAACGTTATTGCAGACAGGATCATTGATCTAAAAATAATGAAACATTAATTATTTACAGTTATCTTTTCATACATATTAAAAATTAAACTATTTCATTTTTCTCTGTATTTAAAAAGTTACATTTATTATTACATATCGAAGAATATGGATCTAAAATTCACTAGTTTTAGTTTTAGTTTTATTCTTAATAAATAATAATGTTTTAAACATTTATATCTAATTACAAATTAATTAGCTGTTATGATTTTTTTTTAAATAATAATATGTTAAAATATATTTTATAAAAAATCTATCTTTTTCCTTTTAGTTTTATTGTTATTTTTCACAAATTTCATAAAGAATTGTATTGATAAGTACAAATTTGTTAAAAAATAATATTTTAAAATATAATTATTTCTCAATTGAGCCAATGACAAGTACATCAAATTTGCTTTAGATGTTTCAATAAATAATTATGTATAAGTTTAGCATCATTGATTAAGATAGTTTAATAATAATTAGTATTACTATTAAAACTAAGACATTTTTGTTTTGATTACTTATAATCATCGTTGATTAAAATAATATGAATAAGAAGACTAATAGTTAATACTTAACATATTATTGTAATACTTTGACTAAGTTAGTGCAAGTATTAATAATGTCTGCAATTCATAAATAAATTATTTATCTACATACCAGTACTTTTTCTTCTGTAAAGTTTTCCATACTTTAACATATATTTTTTAATGTACTGTTCGACTTTTTGCTTGACACTATCACTAATTCTTAAATCTTCTACCTTCTTAACTTGAAGTTCTTTGAATAAAATATTGGAATTGAGCTGTAAATATCAATCAAATTAATATTTAAATATATTAAATATGCAAATACAAATATTACCTTTTTAGCTAAATATTTGAAATCATCATCATTTTTTATACGCCCTTGTTTGCAACTCTTCTTCACATACAAGTCTAATACTTTGACAATAACTGTAGCCATTGCATGATAAAAATCAATAACATACTTGATTTCTCTTTGATTGTCTGGTACAAGGTTAAGAACCTCAACAGGTAAAGACATCATACTTTCTGGTAGCTTACATTTACGTTTTGTATCAACCGATTTTGATTGAGTACGTTGTATATAATCTCTCACAATAGGATCATCAACAAGATTTGCACGTATCATAGATTTCTTTTGACTAATAGAATCCTTGAAGTTCTGTACGATTGGGTCAATTAGTTCACTATTAGCTTCTGTTGATGGCAAGACATAAGTGGAATCCATATCTAAAGTTAAAGCTAAAAGTTTAGCATTCTGTTCTAGTTCAGTTATTAAAATGTTGTCTACTTTATTGAATGGTAAACACTTCATTAAAGGTTTTTGTCTAATTTCATTTTCATTCGTTTTTAACGATGTAACATTTGTGATTAATTGATTAGATGGTTCTTCATTTAATTCAATTAGATTTATTTTTGATGGATCATTATATGGTTTTACACAACTTGATGTACTAGGTTCCAATCTAAAATCGTTCAAATCTAATTTTAAGAAAGAAGTACTTGGTATATTTTGATTTGGTGTACTAGGTTTCTGTCTAAATTCATTTGCATTTGTATTAATCAGTGCAATACTTGATATTTTAGGTTCTTGCACTTGGCTGGTAACAGAAGTATTAATACGTTGAGAGCTGTTTCTATTGATAACAAGAGGCATTGGTTTTTTGAAAACTGTATTATCATTAGATTTATTTATTATTTTAGCTTGATTTCTGGATTTACTATTTTTTTTTACTGATAAATCTACAATTTTTTTATGTTTTGGGTTGTGTAAAGGTGGCAGAGGCATTTTTCTTTTTAATTGTTTTTTAACTTGAGGTATTTCTATACTGTTACCAGATGAAACAATATTTTCTTTCAATATTGAATCTAAAGTAACTGATTCTGGGGCCTTTGTTTCATCATATGTCATGACTATATTTTGTTTGTACACTTTTATGATTTCTTTATCAACTCCCCTCTTAAATTCAGCACACAAAATATTTTGTACTGATGGAATTAATTTGTAGTGAAGTTCTAATTCATATGAAGGTTTGTGAGTTATTATCTTGGTATCTGATGGTAATTGGAGAGTAAAATATTTGGGCATGCTTGAATTATGTTTTATCATACTGTTCAAAATTTTAAACGCAAATTTATTTTTTGTATTTAATTTCAACGATATCTTATTGAACATCTTATTCAAGTTTAGTGTTTCAGGAACAGTACTTAGTTGTTCATTATGTAACATTAAAGCTACTGAAGTTGTATCAGTTATTCCAGTCTTTGGGTCTTCCTTAATTCTAAATATGTCATTTTTACTTTTTTGAGAATTTGATTTTACTAAATTATTTATTTCAATTATTTTGGATGGCTGTTTTCGATAACAACTGCTAATTACTTTTATGCGTTTGATTAAGTTTGGCAAAACATGTTGATTTGGTTTATTTTCAGGTGCCACATTTGTTGATTTCACTAGTTTTTTATTAAAAAATGATTGAAGTATTTTAATTGGAGATTGATCTACATAATTTTGTCTAGCTGTTTTACAATCATTCAATATTCCTTTGTCAATTAATCGTTGCACATTTTCTTCGCATTGTTTAAATAATTTTTTACGCATATCTTCATCTAGTGGCTGTACTAATTTGTATTTTTTATGCATATCTTCATTTAGTGGCTGTACCACTTCGTATTTTTTATTGGATTCTGTTGTTTCTACATTAGTATTTGGTTTATCTAATTGAGTTTTAGTCGTATTTTTTAGTGTCATGTCAATTGGTAGGAAAGCCAATTGTTCTTGAATACTTGGATGTAGAGCATCATACATTACATTTTCCGGACGCATTACACACAAAGTATCATAAGATAATGAACATTGGCTAGTTTCATTAGACGTATTTGAAATAAAGTCATTCGGTAAACATGGAGGAACTGTTTTTAGCATAGAATCCAGAGTAGATCCATTACAAAGATCAACAATGGTTGGAGGCGGTAAATTCCATGTTTGGGTTGTAGTTATAATTTCTTCAATAGGGTAATATACACTGGGTTCAGTTTCAATTATTTCGATAGTTTGTATATTAGTAGAATTAATTTTTTCAAAAGAATCAGTTGGAAGATCATAGATCGTTGAGTTATCTGAAAAAATTAAAAAAAATATATATGAAATAATACCAAATCAATTCCAAATGTAAAACATATTATTATTAACAGTTTTTATAATAAAGCACAAATAGAAAAAAAATACAGCATTCCATAGATGTAAATCTGTTATAGTACTCAAAATATAATTCAATATACAAGCATTTGAGTATGCATTTTTAGTAGTAATAGTGTAGTACGATGTCACCTTTAGGAGAAATAATAAATCTTTAGCTTTAAACTTTGAGGGTGGCTTCTGGTAGAAAATTGGATTTAGTTGGAACTTAAGAGGGTCGAAAGTAGTCAGTTTGCTTAATAATCATAAAAATGGAAATATTAACAAAAACAACAAGATAATGTTTACAAAACAAGTTTTTACCACATAATTTTGTTTTTATTATTTTAAAATAAATAATTGTAAAGACTTAATATTTTTACCAAATATTCATATTAAACTATTAGCATTTTCTAGTTATAATATTATTTTCAAACTATTCTGGCTCCCTCTGTGTTATTTATAGATACTTAAAAATGTAAGAGATACAAGGTTCCTCATAAGTTGTTCTTATTGCAATTTAAAAACATCTAAACTACAATGTCATGGGCATAATTTTTTTTATTAGCTTTTAAAGTTGTCATAATGTTGTTTTGCGTGAAAAATCATTAAAATATCTAATTTTAATATCTATAGCTTAAAAATGTAATATAAGATTGCTAAAAATGTGTTCAAATATTGTCATCTTCACGTAGTTAAATAGCATTCAAATTATATTATATACAAAGTTACTAAAATTAATATAAAAATAAATATTAAGGGGATTCGATACCCTGATTTTCTGTTTTTGTCTAACACTCGATCGACATAGGCTTTTAGAAGGGTTCTTTGCCAAATATACCAATTGGTCTAATGAACCAATAAGAATTCTAAAAACGAAACAGAAAACGGAAAAATACAATAGTCCATAACTTAGCATATTTTTAGAATTTTCACTTGGTGGATTTCTGCAGTTAAAGGAGGTCTATGAGGTATATGGTAACTATTTGGCCATATTATTAACCATGGACTTATCACACATGTAAAATATTTAGACAAATTTTAAATAATTTATGACAATAACTTATTCAAATAGTTCTATGGTCTGTCGGTAATGACTTAAAAGTTAATTACAACAAATCAAAATTATGAAATGTAAAATTATAAGAATGATTGTATAGTAAAATATGTAATATTTTAATCTGCTGTATTAGTAATATAAACCCAATTAAAAAACATCCTTAGAAATACAGACGTACAGTTTCTGCTCGGAACCATATTTTTTTTGTTAAATATATGAATTAAAATTTGATAACAACTATACAAACGACGATGTTCATTCAAAACACAGCAAACTAACTTTTTCAGGGTTTTTTAAAAGTATATTTGAAGTAATAGATACTTCAATAGTAAAAACATGATAAGATATTAATATAAAAATATCCTCAACATTAGAATATAAAATTAAATACTATTCTTTCAAGTACTTCATATATATCAAATATTCAATTTATTCTTACTTTCAGTGATGTCACTCCATTTTATATTCTTACTAAGAGTGCTGCTTTCAATTGTTGGAATATCTTGGTGTATAATTTTCGTTTTAAATGTAGATGTTGAGATGCTTTGCTTTGGATTTAAAACTGAATTAATTGAATAATTTACCATGGCAGGACTAATAACCTTATTTTTTTTTAAAGGCTGATGATCACATTGTTTTTTCCATTCCAAAACCGTTTTGTTCCTATTTGATCAAATTAATTTTAATATACCACAATCATTTAGAAACATTTAAAATATGTAAATAACTGTGCTTACTTGTCTCGATTAATTTTCTGGTGATTAATTATTTTACTTATTGATTCCACAGAATTGGTCAGACCATTACCTTGGCTTTGCACACAACTAAAATTAATTTATACATTTAATATAACACGAAAGGTGTATTTCAAAAACAAAATTTAAACAAATATAGTATTCAGATCATTTTGTGATTAATCATTATCAGCTTATATTAGATAATTATTTAACTAAATATAATTCAACTTTGTGGACATACAATTTAATTGATGATTTCATACCTTAATTTAGAAAGTTGATTAGGAACCGCAGGATTTCCAAAATGATACGGAACAGAATTTCTAAAATAAATATGGTAATAACATTAAATAGAAAAGTTTAAAAAAAAAGAGATTTTCTTAAGTCTTACGTTTGTGTTTGTGAAATCAGTATTGGTGGTTGGATGACGTCATCAGGAATGTTAACTAAAATCAAAATCATTAAATCACAAATTATCTACCTATAAACTTTTTAATTATAATATTATTTTAAGCATATACATTACAGCCCAGTGTTTCCCAAACTTTTTCACAAGTTATGAATATTTGTGGTACACTTTGTACTTTTAGGTTTAAGAAACAACCATTAAACTTTAATGACACAATTCAAATTTTTAAAAATTAAGAATAGATAAAAGTGGAGCATAACTTTGTACCCTTGGTATAGAACATTTATACATGCCCATATAAGCCTTACATATAAGATATTTTGTACATATGTTTATTTCCTAAATAGTTATATCTTGGGTATATTAATTGTATGAAAATGTTTTATATTATTTTTATGGGTTTACTAACACTTACTAACTTTTGTGATTTACTTTTACCATCCCACTCTGGGAAACACTGTTATACATAAATAAGAGTATATTTTGTGTTAAAAATGAATTTACCTAAACATTTTAGTAATTTTATACTACTAGAACTTCACACATTATCAAAATCACATAATATGATATTATTATATATTATTATTATATTATATAATTTGATATTATCAAACAATGACAATAAAAAATAACCATATACTAAAAAAAAAAAATGTAATAGTATTATTACATTGGAACCAAATACTATGAGATATTGAAACATAATTTCAATATTAAAGCTAACAATTAAATTGTGTAGTTTTACACATTAAATTTTTGATGTAATTTAGTATTGGATAGTAATTGATTGACAATCATAACATTTTTCAAAAAACAAAAATGGTAGTACTTTACAATCACAGTTGTTGCAATTTTCAGAATCCAAATATTGGATTATTAGTTTTTATATAAGTGAACTTTGTTGTCCATTTTTTTCTTATATACCTTAAGGCAGTTAGTTATGTAAGGTATAAAATATTATAAACATGTTTCTATAATATACCTTCTTTTGGACGTTCTAATTTTGGTATTTTAAAAACAATTTTCAGAACTATCCATTTTTTCCATAAAATTCTTGCTGCTTTAACTAATGATGATATATTTTTTACATCTGGTAACAATTTATCAATTTCTTGTTCATGTTCCTTAATTTGTGATATTGGATACTCTAAACTAAAAATTAAAAAGTATTATAATAAAATATGAATCCAATAAAAAATACAATTCATACATAATATTCAACCAAGGTCAATAATAATCTAACAGTATTTAAAAAGAAAAATATATTTTAGTATGGATGTAACCATTACATATAATAGTAATTATAATTACTTTTCAATAATTTCTTTTATGTTTAATGGAATATTAGCCCATTGAGCAACAATATCTAATACTTTTGATTTTGTTATTGTATTCCTGTTTGAAATTGGAAGATCTGATAGAGTTTCAACAATCTGAAATATAAAATAACTTAATGTTTAGAACAGTTGTATTCTTTATACGTAAATAAAACCATTTACTTCTAATTTCAAACGTTTGTTATTATTTGAAGTCATCCAACTATGTATTATATTCAATCCATTAAAATTCATAAATAACCTCTTACAGTTTAAATCATTATCTCGGATAAATTTCAAAATATGCGATCTACTCATTGAATCCGTGATATGAACCATTAGCTTATTTAAATTTAATGTTGAGCTCTCCAAGTCAGAGCGGTTTTTATTTTTTAATTTACTGATATCAGTTAACTGTTGATCAAGCTACAAAAAATAAAATAAAATTAATCTTCATATTATTTATACAGAATATGATTCTAACCTGTCGTAAACGTTTTCTATCTTTGTTAGATATTTTCTTAGTTGCTTTTCTTTTTTTCTCCAAACATGCATAGGGTTTAACTATTAACGACATATTGTCATCTTCATGTTCATCATTGTCCTCAGAGCAACTGCTTTGATCATCTCCTGTTCTAGACGTTTTGCTTATAAATCCTCGACATTTTGGTGTGCCACAATAACACTTTTGCTGTGCAGCATCTCTAGATGATAATAATAATAATAATAATAATAATAATAATAATAATAATAGTTATAATAAATTAAAAATGGTAAAATAATCGCAATACCCAAATATTTCAAAACTATAGTCAAAAGTAATTTCTTCTCCTTTTCGTATTAGCTCTTTGCTAAAAAACCCCATTCGAGATTCACCCAACACGTTCCACTATATTTTAAAAATGAATTATTTTCTGTATGTTTATTAGAATGGTAAGAGTATACTTTTTCTGCAACACAGTTTGGTTCGCAGCTGTGGTTTATGAATCTTGTAATATTTCCTTTCCGCGTAGCATCAATTATTTCATCATGTTTCAATTGTACCATATAATTGTTATCTTTATACAATAATTTTTTCATTCGGTTTATCATTTCACATTGATCAATAACTTCTCCCATATATTCATCAACAAACGTTCCACTACACAAAATATTAACTACAATTAATATTATATAATACCAATTAATAAAACTAAACTTTTTGCAAAAGTAGTTAAGAGGACGCTACACAGCCATTTGTTGTCTCCGTCTTACAACTGCGTAACATAGCAAATTTACACTCAGCAGATCACATTAGCTTTGTTAGTTTAAAAATTAAAGTGAATCGACCTATTATAAATCTGGATGATAAGAACATTATCTGTATGTGTGTGTGGGTTTTGTACAATAGTTCAATTTTCTTGCAAAATAGATAATGTTCTTACCATCAAGTTTCATAATAAGTTGATTCACTCAAATTTCAAACTAACAGAGCTAATGTGATCTGAGTGTAAATTTGCTATGTTACGCACTTGTAAAGCGGAGACAACAAACACATAATTTGATAAATCGTTGAGAATATCATTTTTAATTAGAATTTGATTTTCTCTTTCATTAATTAATACTTAATAGGTATAGTAGAATTATTAATTGAACCGTATTTAAATTAAAGTACATAATAATATATATTATAAACCAGTGTTTCTCAACCTGGGGGTCGCCAACTTTTGATTTAGGAACGCAATAGAATGATTTAAATCAATGCGAAAATTAAAAGTATATTTATTTTAATAAAATGAAATATTTAGTGTACGTTTTTTTTTTAATTTTAAATAAATAAAACATGTATCTTTTATAATTTTATATTTCTTGTGTACGCCATGCACACAGTATAGTACTTGTAGTATTGATTATTAATAATAATCTAAGCGAGTATGTAACAAATATATATGTAGGGATAGCTAAAAAATTGAAATTTAAAAAGGGGTGGGAGGGTCGCCAGAGTAAAAAGGTTGAGAAACACTGTTATAAACTATTAAGAGGACACTGAACCCGCATGTGTAGTCTTAGTCTTACAAATATACACATGTCAAATTTTACTTTCACAATAATACTTTTTACTCTGTAATTTCTAAAATTAGAGTGAAATAAACTCTTATAAAATTTAATGGTAAGATTATTATCTAGGACAGCGGTTCTCAACCTTTCCATAGCTGCGTAACTCGCTTTAAAATTAAAATACAATAAAAATCTTATGCAATGCCCTAAAAAATAACCTTACCTTTAAATTTTATAAGAGGTAATTTCACTCTAATTTTACAGAGTAAAATACTAAAATGTATTATTGTGAATGTAAAATTTGCCAAGCTGTACATTTGTTTGTAAGACAAAGACAACACAAGTGGGTTCGGCGTCCTCTTAAGAATACATATTTTTAAATATATACTAGATGGGGGACAATAACACTTTGTGACTGCTTGTGAAAGTTTGGATTAATATATTTCAGAGAACATCTTACTTAAATGTGCTGTTCCCGTATCTTTAGCACATAACATAGCCCATTTTACATACTGAAGAATTAATTTTACTCTGTTATATTTTAATTTAATATTAGATTAAATTGACCAAATTTAAAGGTAAGAATATAAACATACTCGCATACATTTTTGATATATTAATTTTGAAGAAACTTTTGAGTATTTCAAAATTGTACTTTTTTTAAACTACACGAAGCTCCAGACAATATTCTGACTTTTAAATTTAAAAAAGGTGGGAAAGTGGATGTCGCTCTGCTGTACTGTAGGTTACAAGTGGGTCATGGTATAATGGATGGTATTAAATTTGAATTCAATGATATAATATCATTGT
>WHPZ01587939.1:2602-15038 GCA_016617965.1 Macrosiphum rosae | reverse complement strand
ATTATATATCTATGATAGTATCACGGTTTTTGTTGATGTATAACGCGTTATAAGTACCTAATGGATATTGTGATATGATTAATTTGGAATTTATTATAGGTACCTAGCTATTATAGGTCAATTTTTTGTTTTATACCATAGATATGTATATAATATATCTTATACATAGACTGACATACTGTCTCCGCTCTTAATCGTTTTTCTTATACAATGATATTATATCGTTGAATTCAAATTTAATATCATCCATTATACAGTGACCCACTTGTAACCTACTGTACAGCAGAGCGACACCCACTTGCCCACCATTTTGTATATACAGACTCAAATGGTAATACATCTAATAACTTTTCTATAAAATGTTTTCTTTAGTTGAACCAATTAAAGTAGTTTTACTTAAACATATCCTAACAATTTTTCTTTGTAAAAGTTGTAGTGGTCTAGACGCATTTTGATTCAGTCAAAATTATAATTTTGACTGTTATTTGATGTAAAAGTATATTTCAAAAATTATAAAAAATTATTTAAATAGTCAATTAATTGTTTTTATTTTTATAAACAATTTTTATTACAAATTACCTATTTCAAGTAAATATTACCTACTTAATAAGTATTATTACTTATATTTATAAACAAAATTTTAAAATTATTATTTACAAATGTACAATAAAAATAGTGCATTAATATGAAATGATTTATTTGGTATATCATGAGAGAGTCGGGATTTATATGTTTTTACAAATCGTTTCTGACATTCTGAGTAGGTACCTTTATGCAGTCTTATGAAAATAAAAAATGTAGATAGTGCACAGTATACAGTAGACATAAGACAGTAGGTTAATAGGTACTAGCTAGGTAGTATAGCTGGCACAGTTCACAGGGGTGGCTCCAGAGACATGATAGGGGGTGACCAAGTCATAATTTTCAGAACATTTTTTTTGTACCTAATTTTGTTTTTAACAGTATAAAGTTCTTAGAAATACAGCTTTGGACCCACCCCTAACAGTTCAACGGATAACAGTCCGTAGGGCTTGGTATGTATATACAAATTCCTTACTATAACCCAAGAGTGGGAATAAGTTTGTGCAGTCAGAAAAAATCATTAAAAAAGACCCTAAATGGCCCAAATAAAACTCCTCCTTTCTCCTCTGCACCAACCCAAATTAATGATGGGTGAGCTGGCCCTATTTATGCTAAGCACTATCGCAAGTTCTCGCCCCAATCCGGCCCGGCCTACACACGTAGATATGTACCTTTTACCTATATTATAATGAGTTCGCCTCTCAGTAGAAATCAACCAAGAGACGCCTCTTATTTGTAACCAAAATACTAAACATCTATTTCTCGGGACCTTTCCATCTCCTTTGGATGAGATATCGTTACCGTGCACCTCTCCTACACTCCAGGCGTAGAACCCATCTATTGTAATTGTTAGCGAATAAATTCAAGTATCATTCTACGTTTTTATAAGATGTGAAAACTTTAGCCTTAAATCAATGACCAAGTATGCGTATTGTCGAAGCTCGAGATTGACTAAAATAGTCATAGCGATAATACTTATTAAACGCTATACGCTAAACGTAGGTCCGGTGCACGGTCCGCGGAGGTGCTGGATACCGGTGTTGACCACTCAACTTTCGGATAGCACGACGGCATACGCCAGCATGGACGGGCAATCGTCTTCGGCGGACGAGGAGCGCGAACCGATGCTCCCCGGGGACGACCACCAGTCGGACGACATTCCACTGTACCGGTTGGACGGACAGAAGCAGTCGGCCGCCTCGTTGGCGTCGACACCTGCGATTGCGCCGGAGACGGCCGGCCTGGAGATCAACGCAAAAGCGGCTCAGCGACCACGGCGGCCCAGCACGTTGCGGCGCCAAAACAGTAACGTCAGCAACAGGGTCGAAGTGATTTTCGACGAGACGGTTCTCTAAGATGGCGTACACAAATTGTTATTTTAGGGATCGAGGCTTACTGCATTTGCATGTTTTTTCTGTCTGTCCATTTTATTGCTAAACGCAATAGCTATAAATTTGTTTTATGCTAATAAGAATTTATTAGTGAATTTTTAATAAGCATTTTGGACATTTATTATCATGATTATACGCAGCCATTTTATGTATTTCACACATTAATTGTCCGGCAAATAATAAATCTATGAATTTATGAGTTGTGATAAAAATAAAATCTAAAAACACGGTACACTTCTATCTCGTAGTATTATTACTTATTAGCGATATTTTAAAGATTTTCATAATTTATGTGTTTATTTACTCGTATGTAAATGTATTCTGCACGGAAACGCTATTATAAACGCCTTATTTTATTTTGAATGGGTAGGAAATAACAACAATAATTAAAGCTGGGCAAGTTAATATAGTTTTTCAAATTATTTAAGAAAAGTTACTTCCATATAACTACCTATTAATGAAGTTACAATACAAACTGGTTTCAGAAATCAGAGAAATTTCTATCTTAGTTAAAAGTAAGTGTTTTTTTTTTTTTTAGTTTAAAACATAAATTTGAAACCCGTTTGTTCAAATATAAAGTATTTATTAAATAAAATAATATGTAACTAAATTCATTGGTGATGACATTGATTAAATTAATTGACTACCGAGGTGGCACCACTAAGACATATTAAGTAATTTAATAAACTTGGGGCCACGGCGCCACCGCATGTATTACAAGAAATATACCATGCGAAATGTAAAATTTATCAAAAAATACTATTATTTAATTATAACAAATTATACATTAATGATTAATTATTTTACAGTATTCCAGGATTATATTATATAATTTAACGTTATCATTTATAATGGTAAAAATGAGATGATGCCTCGATGGTAAAAATATAAGTAAAATACATTTTTAATGCAACATCATATATTTCGAAATATCACCAAATTAAAAGTTGTGCAGTGTAGGTACCTAACAACTTATCGAGCCTTATAATTTAGTAAATTAGTAATCACATGCATGTACGTCACTTTGAAAGTATGTAAATTATAATTTTAAATATTATATTATAAATATTTACAGCCATACCTAAGTATAATATATAAGTTATATTGTATAATATATATTATATACATACGCATATAGTTACAATAATAATAAACACCAACGCTTAAACACTATTAAATAATAATGAAAAAATGTATAATATTACATAACTTTTAATAGTACTACGATATTGTGATTTACGAGCAAAGAGCAACAGTGTAACTTCAAACTTGTAAGTAGGTATCTAATGGTTAATACATGAAATAATATTGTCTATTATGCTGCTGTAATTTAATTATATGACCAATGATAAACATACCTATTTTTTTTTTCGTAACAAACCAACTTTTTACAATACGATCTATAGTCAATGGTTTTTATTTTTATGTCTGAAATTCAGAAAAATTTATGTTCCTAAAATTCTACTTATTTAACTCGTACAAAATTAAGAAAGTGAATAATATTATAAAATTGAATTTCCGTAATTGATAATATTTTTTATTATACCAAACGTCTAGCTATCGTTCAATTTTAGAAACGAATATATATTCTATACTAAATTCCAACGAATTATCAATGAGTTTTATTGATAGTCATTTAATTGTACCTAGAAAGAATTTTGATATTTAGATTAATTAAGTAAAAACAACTGTAAAATATTGTCATAATATTGTGCACAGTGCACACTCATACCAAATTAATACAATAATATAAAATTAAAAAATATTAATCACTTTTATAATAAATTACTGAATTGTTGATGTGTATATAAAGTTAAAATAGGTACTTACCTATTTTTATTTTGATTGATGCATACAAACTTGATCAGTAAGATGCAAGACAATCGAAACAAATGGATATCCGTTATGCACCAATTGTTGGCGGTAATATATTCAATTTTGTTTTTAAATTTAACATTTAATAGATTTCGATTAACATGTTTGATGACTTACATTTAAAAATACAAATGCTGAGAGCTCATAAATAATATTATTAAAAGGTCTTTGATAAATGATAATACTTACATATATTATAGGACAAAGTTTATTGATGTCACTTAATTATTATTATTTAAATCAAGAAACAAAATGTTGATAAGTCATTTGTAATTTTAACTTGTGTGATTACCAATTAAATCAAAATACATGTTCAATTCAATTTCAATTCAATCTTTTTGTTACGTTTCTTAGAATTTTAAGTGTTGACATGTTGTATTGTTCGAGTGAAATGTCTTGTAAATTATATAAAAAATATTATCTATTATAAAATGCTCATCATCATAATAACCAATTATCATAAAATGTGTTAAAAAATAAATTGATCTGCGTCACATTAAATGATTTTTTTTTAGTTAAATATTAAATTGATCTGCGTCACATTAAATGATTTTTTTTTAGTTAAATATTAAATTGTATATACGATATATAATATATTATTAATATGTTTTATGTGTAGATAATCAACATATTTTGTGTAGCCGTGTATTGTCATAACTTATAATATACTAGTTGATCCTGCGCACTTCATTGCTCGTAAAAAATTACAACTTTTAAAAAAGTTGTGATTGTTCAACTCCTTTTGATCGCAACTCAGCCTCCCTGCTAGGCAATCCGACTATGTCGGATTGCGGACAACATGCAACAGCATATCAAGTAGGCAATATGGCAATGTGTAAACATTTGAATTGATGCTTGCACCTGATGTACTCGATTAACCAATGGCAGCCAAATAATAAATACTAATTTTTACTAATTATTTCTCTTATAACCAATAGCAACCATCTAAAACAAACATTTCTACCTTAAATCTCAAAATTTTCGTTTGAGCACCTCCCCAGGTTGGATCTAGGATGGTGAAAAATACTTTACGACCTATTCTCATACCAACCAAATATACAAAAAATATTCATTAAAATCGGTCAAGCCATTTTGGAGGACTGCGATCACAAACACAGTGACATGCGATTTTTATATATTAGAGAAGAAAGATTATACTGCTCAGTGTTTAACAATAGATTATAGAATTTAAAAATACTATTAAGGAATATAGTTTAATGATATTTTATAGTGTGTTATATTGAAGCTATATAATATAACATTGAGAATCATCTTTCTATAAGTTTAGTATAAGCATTATTTTATATCGCTACACAACTTAGGCAATCATAACGAGACTATTATTACTAAGCACAGGTTTTAATTAGATAGAAATAATACAAGTAGCATGATAATGTTCTCTTAATTCTGCTCACAAGCTAAAAGCTTGAAATTTTTGTTATTTTTAAAATTATGGAGATAAAAAAATCAATGTGGAAGTGTTATTGATATCAAATACTAAACGTTTCAAATATATTTGTGTGTGTGCATTTTTAAATAATATTAAACTATGATATTGGATTACAACTAACAATAAACTATTACATTTTTATTAATGTGATTATTTTTTAAAAAAGCAGCTTTTTATAAACAAAATGTTTTGTATACATTATTTTCATAGAATTGATGGAAAATAGAAAAATTTAATGTGTTATAATCGTTGAATGTTATTAATAAAATTAATAAAATTATATTTAAAAACAAAAATCAAATATTTTGAAAATGTTGTATTTGTGTTTTTTGTTAACCCTAGTTTTTCTTATTATTAATTTTATGTATTGGTTCAAGAGGGAGTCTTACTAGGATGTATGGTAATATAGAAAATGACTCCATTCTTATTTATTGTGAATTGACCTATCTTCAAATTTAAACGTAAGAATATTACCCATGTAGTTGGTTTTGGTTGATATATATATATCAGATTCTGAGGGGATCTGAAGGAGTGCTTTTTCAACATATATAGTAGTACCTATAGTACCTTATATTTTAGCAAATTGAATCAAGCTGGTACTTTGGAGAGGTAATTTTTCGATTTTCTCAATAGTCATTTAATGCCACGGAAAAGACACCGACAAATGGGGTAGAAACGAATAAAAAATAATAATATTATAATGTTAATTCAACTTACATGATATAATAAATAATAACAATATAAAATATCCCGACTGATAAACCGTCTCCGCTCAGAATCGTTTTTCTTATACAATGAAATTATATCATTGAATTCAAGTTTAATACAATCCATTATACATACGCCTAGAAATGCTTGACAACCTCTTCGAAGCCCTTAGTCCAATCCAAGAAAACACCAACAAAATCATCACATTTCTAAAACTTATTGATGTGTAGGTGCAACTTAATCTAAGGAAACTTTTGTATTATTTATATATATCTATTTTTTTATTTTTTTGTTTCAAACTAATAAGTAATAACCTAGTAATTGATGCTGTAACAAAAAAAAATAATAATAAAAAAAAATGACTAGGTTTAATAAAGTACTATTATTATGAGTGGTCAGCGTGAACAAAATAATAAACAATGAATGATAAAAAAAACATTTATGACAAATAATGCATGCCTTCAAAGTCATAATATATTTTAGTCATTGTCACTGCCCGGAAGGGCAAATACAAAAAAATAAAAATGAATTACACACAAAAATATAAAAATATAAATAATGATAATAAGATAAATACTGCAACAAGTCACGACGGAAACATGGCTCGTTAGAACTAAGCCTGTGTGACTACTGATAGGGTATAAAGTATATTATTATGTTTATATTTATTTTTTTTGATTATTTTATTTTCTTAATATTGGTTTACAAGCCTATCTTAATGGCATCTGATGTATAAGCTAAACACATTCTATACCAACATCTGCTCAAAAGAAAATAATGACTTAAATATAAAAATTCTTATATAATATAGTGACATAGTGTTATTAATGCTATCTATATAAGTAATAAATATATAAATATTATATTATAATATACATTTTAGTATTTTACTGTAGAAGATAAATAGGTGGTCCACAAAGTGCCTATACTCTGTTCAGTGTTAATATTATAACTTGCTGTTAGCAAGTGTTAAGATTTATTACTTACCTACTATACTCTCGTAAAATTGCAATAATCTGAATAATCTAGTGTATTGTAACGTACTCGCAAATCTGAATTGAAACACTAAAGCTGGTTTCACACGGAGCGATTTAATCGCGAGAGGTAAAAAATCGATGCTTAAAGTGGCAAAAAAATAACAGGTAAGATTGTAACCTCTATAATCTATATAATTAATATTTATTGTTAAAATACCTATATTTATAACACACGACCCACACCATGATCATATTCCTAATACTTATAATTATATAATATAGGTACTTATACACATTCTTTTGCATACATAAAATATTAATTATTTTTGAAAATAATATCAATTAGTCCACTATAGATGTCCACTAAGTACCTTTGACATTTAAACACCGTGAAATTAATTTAAGGAACGAAAGAAACCGATATGGCGATATAATAGCTTTTATAGGTTATTTAAATTTATATTAAAAGTATTATTCTACGTCAAACAAAATATTTTCAATAGAACAAAACTATTTTACGTTGACTGTATTTTATAATACTTATAGGTAGTAGATATATACATATTAATATTCAAATTATTAATTGTACTATGCTTCAAAATGAAATTTTCAAATTTTGTAATTTTAATATTCAGTAAGATATGTGTACCGCGACTAGGAGGCAATGAGAGTGGCTATATGGATTATGGAAATTAATGTTGAAGAAAAGAGAGGGAAATGGAGACCAGGAAAGAGATAATGGATGGACATAATAGAGAATGACACGAAAATATCCGATGTGATAGAAAAGGAGAGGTCAGTGGGCAGAGAGTTATATGAATATTATGCATGACAAAACGTGCGGCCGATCCCATATATAGTTGGGAGCGAAGGGCGAATGAAAAGAAGAAGAAGAAGAACTGAATAAGTTAAAAATAATATATTAGCTCGATACATCTACTCGAGTACTCGACTACTCATATACATAGGTATATTATATTTTATATAAATCCATTATTAAGAACTATTATCAATATTCAACAGTAATTACTAATTAGTAAATAGTAGATAGGTAAATAAACACATAATTTAATAATTAAAAAACTACTAGTATGAATTTCGAATTAGGTAGTTATTTCTTTGAAAAAAAAAGTTTGTGTCACCTTAGGAATAGGTACCTAGTTACTTCTTAGTTCTTAAAGTATATAAAAATCTAAGTACCTAATATAAGATATGGAATTCTTAAGTGACAAGTGTTATTGAAAATTCCAAAATTCAGAATTTGAATAAATGCATAATTAAAACATAAAATTAGATGCGCATGCTTATAGTGAATCATGCCTGTATATCCGTATAGGTTGGATTTGATTATCTATAAATATAATATATATTATGATAAATGGTAAATATAATGTTATGTATTTAATGCCCATATTTAAAATAAGTACATTGTGAGTTTTTGTGGGCTAATGTTATATTTTGAAAGGGCATAGTCCCTCCCACCCCAACGAAAGTGGTAGCTGATAGGAATGGACGCGTGGCATCTATACGTATCTTAAA
This sequence comes from Macrosiphum rosae, assembly GCA_016617965.1. Taxonomy (NCBI): domain Eukaryota; kingdom Metazoa; phylum Arthropoda; class Insecta; order Hemiptera; family Aphididae; genus Macrosiphum; species Macrosiphum rosae. The sequence goes on along the minus strand of WHPZ01587939.1, from coordinate 6,516 downwards.
TCTAAATTCGAGCTGCTTAACCATAAATGTCTTATAAACTTATAAGTTATAATAATTACTTACGTGTCTATAAAAATTATAGTATGTAAATATATTAAGGGGCCTCACTATAGCATTGATTTAAGGAGAAACATTTAGGCAATTTCTAATCTCGTCATCGCCACTCGAGATCTATGTGTTAGTCGTAAATGATTATTAGTGTGTGTGGCGTCCATTCGGGTCAATATTGTAGCGGTACGGAGGGCTCTCGCACGCACATGTCAATATGTAATATTGTGATCATGAAAAATTAAAAAATGTTTATTTTTCACTCCAACATACGTTTTAATTCCAACAACACGTCGCAACGATTACCTAGATTCGCATTCTGACAAAATATTCTTTTTTCCACAGCATGTACGAGGGGGGATTGATCAAGGAAAATTTTTAAAATTGTATTTAGTTAATTAAATATTTAAGATGAAAATTCTGAATTTTTTACAATTTTTATTGCAATTTAAATTACAAAAATTAAAAATGTGGCTCGATTGTTCCCTTGTATATATTACGAATAATCCGAATATTTTTTCAGAATGAAAATTGTGATATTTGTCGACACGTATATCGTTGGAATTAGAAACAGTAGCTTTTGACAAAAAAAAGACGGGGTAGTGAGGCCCCTTAATATTATGCACAGACTATACGTCTATAATATTGTTGTTTGATACTATACTTATGTACTATTTATATAGAAATCTGTGATTTTCTAAAAATTCGCTAAACTTGACGGGTTTAAAATTATCCCACATCGTGATAATGTATACCATGTAAATGATATGGGCCAAACATCCCGGTGCATTACTGTTCACACCGGTTTAATCCAGCGAATTTCTAGATTATCATAGATATAGGTACATTATTATACACTTCTGTAAGTCTGGATATTATGTTATTTTCATAGACTTTATACTAGGTCTATGGTAATTTTATCGTTAAGACTTGTTACAATGTTTTCGGCGTTTACCCACACGACCAGCTGATAATTAATATATAAAATATAAATATAATAATAATTAATAATTAATATCCTATTAAGGTTATACACACGGTCTTTAATTAATCTAGGCATGTACATTTATTACACTACAGTACCTACCACAAGTTAAATCATAAATATTCTTTTCTGTGATTTGATACTGATATTGCAATATAATATTGTATTTTAATACTACAGTAAAACCTCGATAACTCGAATCGGTTAGGGGGTTGAAAAATAAATTCGAGTTATAGAAAAAAATGTATGTGCCTACTTATTGTAATGCAGGGGCGAAGATCGAAGAGAAAGGATTTTCTGATGTTCATATTTTAAAGAGGTGGTCAAACAAGGATCTGAAGATTCGCGGTGGAAATTGAAGCTTTTTTTTTTGTTTATTAATGGATGCGAATTATTTCACAAAGCTATAAACAATTACGCCGATTCGTCCGTAAAAATAAAATGAAATAAATTAAAATAAAATAACCACCAAAATATATTGATTTATAACTATTAAATGCTCCTAAAAATTTGGGATGGTAAACTATGACTTCAGTACTTTTTTAGGTACCAACACAGTATAAAAATTTTTTTTAACTACAAAGATATACTAATATTATATTAGTAATATAGCAATATAGGTTTTATTTTATCACCCACCTTGCTGATTGCCTACTTGATAATATACTTTTAACTGTTCACATAACCATAAGCGTTTCTCAAGGGCAACACGCCAACACCACGCGGGATGGCTAAAAATTGAAATATAATATGATTTGGCTTCCATATACACAGCGAATTATATCCAAAAGGAGTTAATTATCCAAATTTTTTCCCTGCCAACGCCGAGTTATTTAGCTAGTCTGTATGTATAAAACAGTAAGCTGACTGACTGACACCTTAAACCATTGGACGAATCTAGCTGAAATTTGGTGTACAGATAGCTATTATGATGTAGGTGTCCGCTAAGAAATTTTCCAACTATCATAATTTATCTGTGATTTGTGAAGTTCGTTTTCATTGATTTAATATGTGTGTCAACTAAAGATTATAAGACTAGATTTTGCAGAACTAGTTAATACTCTCTACACAAATAACCACAAGGTATATTTAATTCTTAATTTTTTTTTTTTAAGCCCGGCAACTATGGCCATTAGCTGTTTTTGTTGTTTTACAGTGGGGTGGGGGGGAGGAATGTTGGTTGAAACACGTTTTTAGGTTTGGCAGAATTTTAAGTTGGGCACCAGCGTTGTCAGATTGGACGATTTATCGCAAATTGGGCTATCGTTGGTGGCCTAACGGCGACTAAAAAATTGGGCGATTCGGATTAAAACTAAATGTTAAAAAAATATTTAAAGTCATGTACCTATTTAATTACGATAATTATCGTATTTTCCATTGTATGATGTACCCTGATAAGTGATAAAGATATAATATTATAATAATTTAACAACATTTCCCGCATAAATTGAAATATCTTACAATAGTAATATAATTATTATTTATTGTAAAATGTAAATAATCATAGGCCCCAAATGTTACTGCACAAAATAAGAACAGTATACTACTTTGTTTTTTGTATTAGTTGAATTACAGATCAATATAAAATTATTTCTTATGGCATTATATTATACAGTTATTACAATTGGAATTGCCAGTGATTGAGTAATATTTATACTATATAAAGCAATGCAATGGTTGAGAGGATATTAAGTGTAATGAATGCAACAAAAACCAAAGTTAGGAATAGGATGAGCTAATCAATTTTTGTAGCATTGATCAGAATAAAAGTACACAACAGTGTAAAAAAACAATGTTGTACTTCATTTGTTCCGTCACAGCAAATGTGAAATTTATTCGATTAAAAAATGTATGATACTGACAAAAAAAACTGAAAATAATTAAATTCGATGATTCTGATGATCGGTTTACAACCATTACAATTTTAAATTCAGTTGAAGAATATGAGTGATTGCTAATATTTTTTTGTAATACTTACTACCTATCTGTTCCTTTAGTTTATTCTAAAAAGTCTACATTTATCATTTTTATATAATTTACTTGTTTTATTTAATGTTTTGATACAAACGATACAAATATTTGTCTATGACACAAACTATTAAATTACCTTTTTCTAATATTTGATTATAATGTAAAATTGTCTGTTATCTATGGTCTATGGATGTTATATGTATTATGATAACGGCAAAATAGACGATTTTAGAAATTTGATAACGGCGATTTGGGCGATATTGACTCTCTCTATCGGCGACTTTGCTACGAAGGTTTCTTGCAACCCTGTTGCGCACCCGTAGGTTTCTGCCATTCCCGCGTGAGGGGATGGCGGCATCTCTCTCCAGACACCGTGACTGTCTAAAGCTAAATGCCGCCCGTGGCCGGGTTCGAACCAACGTCGGTGCGAGTCGTAACTGACGCCTTAGTCCATTCGGCCACTCCTATATTTATTTTATGGGACAGTAATTGTATAGATAATGTAAAATTAGTCCTTTTTAGCATAATAATATTGTTTATATTAATTATTAATGAACTTTGCATTAATGCAGGTATAACATATATTTCCATACAATGACAATATACCTAATAACTACGTTTTATATTAAGTATAGAAAACGAAAATATAAACATTCAGTATACTATAATTTTCATGTATTTACAGTTATTCGTTGAAGAATAACAACAAAATAACAAAATCGCTTTATGAGAAATCGAGTGAATATCTAATATAGTAAAAATATGAAATTTAAACGCTCATAAAAATTTAATTTGCTTGAAGACATTTTAGATTCTGAGTGGAACGATGAATGTATTGATTTTACAATGATGTGTGTTTTTTTTTTATTTTTTTATTTTTGTGTCTGTGTACACGATAAGTAGTCGAAAT
>WHPZ01587938.1:0-19785 GCA_016617965.1 Macrosiphum rosae | reverse complement strand
CCCCCCACCACCCGAAAATTGATTCTGGATACGTGCTTGCGAAACTCTCTGTTAAAAGGACGAATAAACTGCTCATGCTTGAAGAGAAATGCAGCATATTTAACTTTTGAATTTTGAATTGATAAAATAATATTAAAATATAATAATTATAAATATGTATAAACTAATCAGTCACCACTTATCAGTTATCAGTTATCAGTGTCCAGTACGGCAACGGCAGTACGAGTGTACGACTGTAGTACTCTACGAGTCCAGTTCACCTCACGTATTTCGTACTCGTATATTAATTGTTGCTTTTAATATTAATTTAATATGTGTCAAATTGTTCACCTTTACTTAGATGAAATGGTCAATCATGGGGCTCCGTGGCTCCATCCACTGTAGGTATAATATGCCATGAGATATCTAAGAGTAAAACCACAAAATCTTTATAAAATCTAAAAAAAAAAAAATAAAAAAAATAAAATCTTTATAAATGTATTCAAGTATATCTTTTGACTATCTTTTTAATTATGGATAAAACACTGACTTTCCACTACCTATTATTATTTTAAAGTACTTAACTTATTGCTAATGTAAAATATTTATTTAGTTTTTTAGTCATGGTCGTGGATAAATGCAGATTGACACAACTACAAGAGTTTGAAACGTACAACAATTAATATTAATGTTATTTACGTGATTTTGTTGTTCTTGTTAACAAACGTGCAATGGCTCAACAGTTGTCTGGTGTCACGGTGGTGATATTTATAGCTGGTGGTATATTGACGTTTATATTGCTGTTCATATTTGCCAAGAGGCAGATCATGAGATTTGCTCTTCGATCGAGGAGAGGCCCGCACGTGCCGATTGGGCACGATGGGAAGAAAGTAAGAATTTAAATTCCTCAAATGTTTCCATAACAGTTTTAATGGGTTTGCTAGAAATTGTAACAATAGATTGTGTTCTGTCAAAAGAATGAATCACCATAACTCGTTTGAGGTACTTTGATTCTGTTATTTTCTTTTTATTTGCATTCAGATGTTTAAATTTGATGGCATAATCATAGTATAAAAAACAATATAGGTACTGTGGTATTATGATATGCATAGTACGTAGTGTACATAGATATAGCGTAGTAACAACTTTTGATATTAAATTATAGAATCTATGTGATTTAGTTGACAATTAAGGGCTGTTCTTACATTGTCCTGTAAAGTGTCGGTTAACGCTAACCGACTGATAACAGATTATATAACCGGCAGAATTCGGCTGGTTAAGTGTCGGTTAACTTTAACCGGACATTGTAAGAACGGCCCTAAATGTTTAATGTACCATTCATTATAGCCCATCCTACCTAATGCCCTAATAATAATAAAATATACATATTAATTTTGTATTTTAAATAACACGTAATGTTTATTTTGTGTTAGACACTGAAAAGAGAAATTGAACGACGAATAGAAGTGGTTCCAAAAATTGCTTTTGAGCCAAAATTAATGACAGTTGATCAAGACGATGACCTTTCAAAATATATATTACCACCAGCTGAATCTAACAACAAACCATTGCTGTCACACCATTATCGTATGAAAGCAGTTGATGATGTCAAAAAGTTAGGTAGTATAATAATATAAGAACAAAACTGGTTACATAGTTGATAAATAGTGTAGGTATGTAGTGAACAAATTGGTCCCAGAAATATTTGAATTGGCTCCTGTATGTACATCGGTTTGAAGTTTTTAATATTTATTTTAATTACCAATAGCAACCGTTTATAATGACACCGGTTGTAGTGACATTTCGGGTATAATGATCTTAGATTGAAGGTCTTCTGGCAAAGCTCCTATATTGTTTGTTCTCATTATGATTAGAAGGATGTTAAAACTGTTTTTTTTTTTTGTTATAATGGAAAAATATTTTATCTATAATGATTGTATTAAACATTTATTGAAGAAAATATAACAACCAATAATACTAAAAACATATTAAAGATTTGAAATTGAAAACAAAAAATTCTGCCTGGTTTTTATATAAACGAAGTATCTACAAACTGAGATAACAGATTTTTTTTATACAATGTAAATTTTATTTCAAAATAATAAAACAACTTTTCTAAAGTCACGATTTAGTAATGAAAATATGACACACCAATTGTATTGCATTACTATGTTCATATAGTTAATATATTATAATCAAGTTTTTTAATTTAATTTTATAATTTTAATTATAACGACAATCGATTATTATATTAACTAATTTTGACTAGTCCTTAGAATGTTACAAACAGTTTCTTATGTATTATTATAAAATTATATAATCTCTATTAAGTTTTTATTAGTATTTATTGATTAAAAATTCAGCTAATTTATTATTATGAACTTAAAAACCTCAGCATTTTTAATTATACCTACATTTCTGTGTAAAATGAGAAAGAAATTATTTACAGTGAAAACCAACTTAATGTGTATATATTCGTAAATTTAGGAACCTATTCAGTTATTTGGGATAAGTTCAGAGTCAACTTAATATTATATCAATAAATATTTAGAAAAATTAAAATAAATTGTATTTTCAGAACGTGAAATCACTAAACAAGATAAAACATTGACTCGCCATCCAAACGAAAACATTCGTTCATTTTTACTAAATACATTAGCAGTACTTTTGGATGGTAGCGGACAGCACATAGTTCATCAATTCTGTGATCTCTATGAACATGCTCGTTATGATCCAAATGAATTCTTGGATGAAGAATACCAATCATTCATAAGATTAATGAAAAAACTAATTGATATGTGAGTTAAGAAGTGATAAAGTTATTTTTAATACATTTTAAAGTTTATATTCTATTACTTTAAAATTAAAGTATAAACAATGGCGGGCAATGACAGATAATTCAAATTTTCAAAGGGGTTTTGGGGCAGTGGGGCTGAAGTCTATGCCAAGGTCTGACCACGGCCCTACCTCTTTCAGCCATATTTTATTTACATACCTAACTGTGTTATAAGTAAATATTGTATATTATATGTTAGTTTATATTGTGACGTGGTAGTAAATACTTAAATATGAAATTTTGTCGTATAAAATTTAAGTTCAATATATGAAGGGTACAGGGAAAAAACAGAAAAGTCTCCTTTTTATCATTCCAAAGAAAACTTGTTTTTAATTTTTAAACTATGCCCATATTCCATGTGTACCAAAACTTCCAGGGGTCATAGCTCTCGACTAATCTGCTTTTTTCCCAGATTCGACCTCTTGAAAGATATAATACCTCAATACAAATAATTTGATACCGAAATCGCCATCTTGGAAAAAAAAGTGACTTTTCTGGTTTTTTCCCTGTTCCCTTCATATACAATAATTAATTAGTGAAGGTATATAGTAACAAATGTATTTATTTTAATTTTCATTTATTACAGAGCAAAATTATTGAAATCGTATTCTGGTGAAAGTCGAAAAAATAGTCCCAATAAAACTCCAACTCGTAACAACAATATGCGAACTGGTACTAATGAAAGTCTTAGGTCAAAAGACAGAGATTCAAATCGCTTAAAAGTTGTATAAGAACTGAGAAGTAAGAATTTTTTTACCATAAATTAATTGGAGTAAAATCAATTTCTATTGTATGTAACTAATATTAAAGAAACTAGTTTTTATTTGGTGAATATAGTTTGTATTTTATATTAGTGTAAAATTTGTAATATATATTTCTTTTTTAATTTAATATTTACAGTTTTTATTTATTGAATCATAAGTAATTTAATATTATATAGTACTATACTAATATGTAAAATAAGATGCCTTAAAAGCCTTAAATTATATACACAATTATTGTTCTGGAAGAAATAAAATTGTATACATTGTTAATCTTAATTCATTATTTACAAGATATATTACAAGATATATATCTTGTTCCATTAAATATCTTCACAAGATCTCAACCTGACTGAAAGATGGATATTTTTTGTGTTTATCAAAACCATTTATAAAGTGATTATTTGAAGCTTTTAATAATTGGTTGAATGATTAATCCACCTTTATATAGTGACAACAGAAAGGTACAACTTTCTGTGTGCAAGGATATTTATAATAATAAATAAGGTAATATCATTTTGAATTAAAGCATTACCGTGTCTGCATCTTGTTTTATGAAAATCCAAATTTTAACTTTAATTAATTATTGCAATATTAATATTTCACTATTAATATTTATTACTATAGTCAATTTGTTATACTCTAATTCTTTTTTTCACAATCATATAATTAAATAAAATTGAGAATTTAAATTTTTTTATTTAAGAGAACGCTACCCATACATTTGTTGTCTCCATCTTACACACGCACGACATAGCAAATTGTTGTTCACTAGTTTCAATAGTATGCTGTTAGATTTGATACTAGAATGAATTGACCGATTATTACATGTTTAGATAATAACATTGTCTGTGCTTTTATTAAATATTTTAATTTTAAATTTTTGATATTTCACTTACACATATCTTACTTGAAAATTAAAATATTGAAAAATCGCCAACTCTTAATTCACTCTAATATTAAAACTAACAACACACTATTTAAACTAGCTAATGGAAATTTACTATGTCGTGCTTGTGTATGACGGAGACAACAAATGAATTGGTAGCGTCCTCTTAACATACCTTTAATCTATCCTTTTAAAGAAAACTAAAATGTATAATTCTTTATTTTATACATATTGATATACTAAACTATATACTTATGTATGATAATATAATATGTGTCATAAATAAATTGTTATGCAACTATTTTAGATTCTGAGTGAAACGATGAATGGTATTGATTTTACAATGATGTGTTTTTTTTTTTTAATTTTTAATTTTTTTTTGTGTCTCATCACGTTTTAGGACAGTAAAAGTGCTTGGATTTTCTTCAACAGTAGCTTTTCTGATAGGAAAGTGAATCTAGTTGGTACTTTGGGGGGGTCAAAAGTTGGGAATTTTTATGCAAAATCGATTTTGGTTTTTGGTGTAACTCAAAAACAAATGAACGTATAAACATGAAATTTTCACTGGTTCTTTATATTTGCATTTTCTATACACGATAACAATTTCAAAATATATTGATTTATTTTGAACTGTTAAGGGACATTTTGATTTTCCAATTTTATTAGTTTTTTTTTTATGAAGATCATTAAAAATTTATTTGTTGGGTAAAAATACTTGAAAATTTAATACAAAGCTCCTGCTATATTGTTTCAAAGGCAGATGAAAAATATTAAAAATCCTTAGTCACAGTTTTTTTTTTATAAGCATTTAAAGTTCAAAAATTGACAAAATAATGAAAAATCACGAAAATTAGCAAATTATTTTGAGTTAAGAATTCGTAAAAATTTTTCTTTTTAAATCTAAGGTTTAAAAATGTAACACAAGATTCCTTATAAGATTGTTTACCTTTATCAAAAAAAAAAAATATCTATAAGAAAGTCAAATAAATTTTTAAAAGTGTTTGAAATTCAAAGTTTTATTACATTGGATATTCACTCGATTTCTAATGTAGCGATTTCCTTATTTTGTTGTAATTAAAAAACGAATGACTGTAGATACTTTAAAATTTCACTGAATGTTTAAATTAGCATTTTCTATACACCATACAATTTTGAAAATATTTTGAGCTGTTTACGGACATTTTCAGTTTTCAATTTTTTTAGTTTTTTTTTCTATAAATATCAATTAAGAATTATCTGTTGGGTCGAAAAGTGTAAAAATTGAATACAAGACTCCTGATATATTGTTACATTATCAGTTGAAAAATATTAAAAATACATAGGCACAATTTTTTTTTATAAGCATTTAAAGATCGAATTTTGACAAGATTTATCAAATTTAAAATTGAATAATTATTTTGTGATTAAAAATGTATAAAACGTTCAACTTTAATATCTAGGGATTGAAAATGTAAAACAAGATTCCACGTAAGTAGTTAATTCTGTTACCAAAAAATTTAAAAAATACATAAGCGCAGTTTATTTTTATAGTCATTTTAAGTTTAAATTTGGACGAAATTACATAAAAAAAAACCTAGAATAACTATTTTATTTATTTTATTGTGATTGTATAATATTATTCGTGGGTACTTGAAACTTCTCAAGTACACTATTATATATCTATGATAGTATCAGCCATCAGGGTTTGTTGTTGATGTATAATGCGTCATAAGTACCTAATGGATATTATGATATGATTAATTTGGAATTTATTATAGGTACCTATAATATGTCAATTTTTTTTAATACCATAGATAAGTATATAATATGCCTTATACCTAGACTGACATACCGTCTCCGCTCAGAATCGTTTTTCTAATACAATGATATTAAATCATTGAATTCAAATTTAATACAGTAACCCACTTGTAACCGACTGTACAGCAGAGCACCTTTTTTATTTCAAGTATCAAGAAAAGCGAAATCCCACCGCGAAGTTAATGCCACATCTTAGTTGTAACTTGTACCTACGGGGTCCGAGATGAATGCCGGCATTAAAAATTAATCACTCCAAGGCACGAATTAAGATATATCTTAATTCGCGCTCCGACTCCGAGGTAATTTTAAGTATAAACACTATAAACACATTCTCCTTGAAACACGCCACAGACGTTATCACTTATCATTTAATATATCAGATAATAATATCTATTGACTGCTTAATTTATTAACCATCTCGACTTTCGAGTCGAAACTTTTGGAAAGTCTCGACTCTCGGCTAACCTCCTGTTGTTCATGTACAAAACAAATTAGAATTTATCGTGATGGACAAACCGCCGACCGAAGAGAAGACTAGGGAAGAGGTAGAGGCCGAACGAAAAGCCAAGCGAGCGGCGAAACAGGAACGGAAAAAAGCAGCGTTGGAAAAACAGAAACCCGAGGGACTAGAAATTCAAAAAAAGTCTAAAGATCCGTCCACGGAATCACCTATTGCCGTTGATCTCGTGAAAGTGGCAAAGCCAAAACCAGTGAGTAAAAATCACAGAAAAAATGTGAATCATACTTGATGACTAAATATGTCCTAAGTTGTCAATTCAAACAATTAAATTACTTGTATTTCATAAAATGATCTACTTACAGATCAGTATAGGAAGATTAATTATAAAATAAACGATATGTGGGGCTGGGTGGAAGTAAAGCGAAAGTAATTTCCCTGTGGCCATGCGGTTCAAAAGGAAAAAAAATGTAGGTTAATACATAAGTATTATTTAAGATATAGTTCAGAAAGTATATGCTATTTTAGACTGAACAATTTGTTGGAATTAATTAAAGAGATCATATCATGGGAAAGAGTTCTATAACGACCCTATATGTCTACATCAATATTTATTATTAACTAATTTTATTCACTAAATTTTAAGCTCGGTTTTAAGACTTACCAATTATAATAAATGTGTAACAAACAAAATGTGATCTAAAGAGATTCATAATAAATTATACCAATAAGAAAATTCACTATATATATACTGACAATTATCTAACATGTTCTACCCTTTTACTTAAGAGGACGCCAAACCTGCATAATATGTTGTCTCCGTCTTACAAGTGCATAACATACCAAATGTTTGCTCAGCAGATCACGTTTAGCTCCTTTAATTTCAAAATTTTAGTGAATCGACCTATTATAAATCTTGATGGCCAGAACATTATCTGTGTTTGTATGTCCGTTTTTCACGATTGTCCAGTTTTTATGTGAGTTATGAGCATTATTAATTTACACTATATTATATAATATGCATAACTTCCTAAAAAATTATCTTAAAAAACCAACATACAAACACAGATTATGTTATTACCATCAAATTCCATGATAGCCAATAGGTCGATTCACTCTAATTTTTAAACCAACAGAGCTAAACGTGATCTGCTGAGCTTAAATTTGCTATGTTGTGTACTTGTAAGACAACACATACGGATGTGGGGTTCCTACAATACAATATTTATACCTATACTCATATATAAATAACTTATAAACTATAACATGGTAAATTAACTTTATATATTATTAGGTACCAAACCACCATAATATTATATTCATACTAGAAGACAATTAAAATAAAATGTGTGTTAGCTTATTAAATAAATTTAAAAATATTATAGGTACTTACATAAATTGAATATGTTTAGGTACTGCAAAATTCATAAGTGAAAATCTTAATTTCCTGAATATACACCGTAGAAAAATAAAAATACTTAAATTTACTATCTACAATACCTATGCTATTGAGTTAATTTTTTTTATAAAATTTGAAAATAATAATAAATACTTATAAACTTATAAAACCAATCACATAAATTATGGATATCAAAGAATATAAATTAATAAAAAGTTAGTATCACACATTTTTATATTCATGGGTAACCTACATATTATATATTCACGAGTTTGTTTTGTTCAATTTTCAAATGATTTATGTGTACTTGAAATGTCCAATAGTAAGTTTCTACCTATATAAATTATTTTATTTTAAACAAAATTACCAAGTTTTAATAAATGCATTAGGTACCTCCTAATATTTTACAATTCAAATAAAAAAAAAATATATTTTCTTATTTTCTTTCTAAATTAAAAATTGGCTACATCATTATGCAGAATTAAAATTAATAAGATTTTAACAATTCAAACTAATATAAAAAATGCAATAATTTTGCTTACCCTATCCATTTGATTATATTTTATAAAATTATGAAATCAATGTTAATGTTAAATCTAAATAGTATTTAGTGGAAATACTTTAAAATGATTTTTCAACACTTACCCATACCTTTTTTACAATTAGATAAACCTTCTTTTGATATTAAATAAAATATTTTTATATTTTAAGTTTTGTTTTCTAATATATTTAGTATTTCACATCAAATTCAGATATTCAAAATGCTCATACCTATATCTATTTCAGGATGTTCCCAAGGCAGCACCCAAGAAACCCCCAACTCAAAAAATTGAAACAACTAAAAAAGTTATTAAAAGTAATAAAAACAAAGAAAATATCATTGTTAAAAAGGTAAGTCTATAAATGTTGTACTTTTGACTAATATCTGATTTATAGTTAAAATAATTTTTGATTTATTCTTCCCCCAGGCTGAAGAAGTAAAACCTGCAGCAAAAAAGGTGAATTTAGTAAATTTAGTGAAGAAATCTGTCCGGCCAGTGATACACAGAGTTAAACTTTTCAATCATCTTTATATTGACTCGATATCTTTAGTGACAGAAAATAAATTAAAGTAAACTTAGAATAATAAATATTTATTTAACAGTTTGCCTAATATTTATATTTATCTAGAATAAATTCTGGGAAAGTACATCCATCTTTTATAAAACTCGGAGTACAAATGCAAACTTCTGTTGTAGCAGGATCAAATGCTAGATGTCTTGCCTTCTTATATGCACTCAAACAAGTATGTAATATCATTAAATATGAATACTATAGATTGCTCACTGTGGTGCATAATACACTATGCTAAATTTACTAGCGATCCTGGTGTTATTATCCAGAACTGGCGGGCGGCCAAGTTATAAGATATGCCGGACAATTAATTATGGATAATAACACCAGGATCGCTAGTAAATTTAACGTAGCATATTTTTTTACCGCAGTGAGCAATCTATAGTATTCATAATCAATGGTTAATATGTATATAATTTGAATATTTTTTCAATTCTAAAGTTTTTTAATAGACCATTTTAGATTTTGTGACTCCAGAACACAAACATTTTTCTCGGTCTTTTGAAGAACACCTTGGACCGGCTATTGACCACTTGATGGCATGTAGACCGTTTTCAGTATCCATGAATAATGCACACAAAACTATCATGTCTCATGTAAAGAAATTGCCACACAATATTTCTGATTGTCATGTACGGAATCTAATTCTATAATATAGAACTTCTATATAGTAGGTTATTGCAACTATAAAAAAATTTTTCATTGTCTTTTTATAGGCTAAAGAAGCATTAGAAACTGTAATAAATAATTATATTTATGTTCAAATACATATGGCTGGTATGGCGATTTGTATTGCGGCCCAAAATAAGATTGGAAAAGGAGATGTTATACTTACTTACGGATAGTAAGTACATAATATAAAATTATAAAATTACTAATACTTATATAATAATGTAATCTATTTAACTATCAAAAGCTAGATTTTTAAAATAAATCTGAAGCTACTTCTTGAATACAAGAGCAATGATATTGATTATTATTTTTTTAGTTCTTCTTTAATTGAACGGATACTAACAGACGCCCACTCTAAAAACAAACAATTCAGTGTGATCGTGGTTGATTCGGCACCATGGTACGAAGGTCGTCAACTTCTCCATCGTCTTGTGCGTAACAACATCCAGTGCACTTATGTACTCCTCTCTGCCACCAGTTTTATCATGACCAGAGCAACAAAAGTGCTGCTTGGCGCACATGCGTTGTTGGCTAATGGTTATGTTATGGGTCGAGCGGGCAGTTCTCAGATAGCTTTAGTAGCTAAACATTTCAATGTGCCTGTATTGGTGTGTTGTGAAACATACAAATTTACAGAACGTGTGCAAACCGACTCAATAGTTTTCAACGAACTAGGTGTGTTCTTTAGACGTTGACTAAAATATTACATTAAACTCAATAATTGATTCTAATCATAGTCATCAATATTTAAGGTAATGAAAACGACGTCATGCCCAGAGAACAATGGTTGAACAATCGTTATTTAACTCCATTAGGTCTTAGGTACGATGTGACTACTTCTGATCTGATAACAGCCGTTGTGACAGAAATTGCTATATTACCATGTACCAGTGTTCCAGTTGTATTGAGGGTGCGTACGAATTAATGCAGGATGAGTAACAATTAACATAAGTCTGATGTCCATCATGAACAGCAGCAAAAATAAATAAAAATGTATTTTTTTTTCAATTTTATATTGATTTTTAATAAGATAATATAATTTGTTTTCTGTTGTACAATGTTCCGAGTGTAAACGTTTTTTTTTTTTGACATCTTGAGTGTCAGTCAAAAGTTTACTGCTGCCTGCCCATACACTATTTAACATAAAATATGTAAAAAGCTAAATTGTGTTGTTAATTAACAGTAAACAAACGCCGGGTAACAATGTTTGTGATGGAACAATCTAATAATAATAATTCAATGTATATGAGTCACATAATAGTATATAATAATTAAAAAAAAGGGTAATTTTTACAAAAGTAAGAAATATTAGATTCGATTCTTAAACTAAAAAATATTGTATAATACAAGTAATTAAAACATAATTTAAATATTTGTTCATAATGTAGGCATATTTAATTTGTTGTCTTATTTACTATACGCAGGCGCATCGGCAGCGGTATTATAAAAAAAAAAAAAAAATATAATCATAACGCGCCACCAAGGTGCCAAAAATATGCTCTAGGCTTATTTATATTTTTATAGATTTTAGTACACTGTACGCAGAATTTAAAAAGACTCGACTTTATCAAAAACTGATTTATACACACATTCTTTGAAATCATAATCAATAAATCAACTTTGAGGAACTAAGATAACCCAGTACTATGTACTTTTTAATCCTTTCGTACGAAAAATATTTATTATACAGAACAAAATTCACATTCTTAATTACGATGTTAATAAAAAAAAAAACCAGACAAACAGTACTAATTTAAAATTATGATATGAAAAACAACGAAAATATATTTATAATAATTTTAGGTTAAGTTTTTTTTTTACTTTATACACATACACCAGACATGATTTATACAGTAGTTTAACATTAACTTAATGAAATAATATAAACACATTTCAACAGTTTCTGGTTAATAAATTACGTTGTCACCCTAAGATATCATACATTTAGATTAGAGAAAAAAAAATCTTATACGAATATACATTATATTATTTTAGGGTTAGTTAAATCTTTAACAACGATTTGCTGCAAATGTACAAATATCGGCAAACTCTTTCGCCCCCTTTTCCTCTGGCTATTAATTCACAAACGATATAATAATTTATGAAAGAGTAAAACAACAATTCTAGTCTGCAACCCTAGGTCTATAATATATATTATATAATAATAATATATTTGTTATCTGTATAAATATAATTATTTATACATATATAAAAAAAAATCGCACACAAGCCTATTAGTCGTATAATGTATACATTTAGACAGTAAAATAATAGTAAATATTGCAAAAAATTTACAAAGCCCTTTAATGAAACGGTTTTAACCATTTTGTGCATGCTTAAACGCACTCATATTTTTTTCTTAATAATAACTACACAATGTTTACATTATTATTATACACAATTCCTACATTCTTGACGTATAATTATTACCAATAACTTTATTTGAATCCTACTAACATTTAAAAAATGATGATTATCTTTAAAAGTATTAATTTTATCAGGAACCTAGTAAACATTTATACTTAAAATAATATTATAAATTATTCCCTTATTTTTTTTTTTTAATTTTATATTGTGTTCTTTACTAATTCTTACGTGAAATTACTAGGACAATTTAACTTTCAACATATAAAAATATACTTAATCTGTGTTGACTGAT
Organism: Macrosiphum rosae; assembly: GCA_016617965.1. Lineage (NCBI taxonomy): Eukaryota > Metazoa > Arthropoda > Insecta > Hemiptera > Aphididae > Macrosiphum > Macrosiphum rosae. The sequence goes on along the minus strand of WHPZ01587938.1, from coordinate 7,223 downwards.
GAGTTTGTTCATAGTAAATAGTAATTATAATTATTGATCTAGGCCTCTAATCCTGTGCGACATGAGTATACTTTATAAAAATTAATCGAACAAAATAAATATAAAAATACATTTAAAAAAGAAAACGTAGATGTAATTGATTACAATTAAGTATGGGTCATTTAGTTTTTTGGTAGTAAAACTTTTTAAATGTTTTCTTATTATTAGGTATAGTTATGGCATAATTTTGTACATAAAATACCATTTATGAGGCAACGGCAAGAACAGATAGGAATATAGTGATTTTGTAATAAACCGACCCGGTATTATAAAGTCAAATGAAATTTCACAACTAAAAAACTGGGATTACAAAAAAAAAATGAAATAATATAATTTATATATAAATTGACAGTATTTATCCTTTTCATAAATCAATGCCTACATTATTTTAAGACTAGGCACAAACATTTTATAAAAATGACATCATCACTTTGGTTGAAGTGTTGTTTATATTGCATACAATATTACATTTTAAATAAAATTTATTTTTAGTTAATTTATTTAGAATCTAAGTATATAATATTTTAACTGAATAACTACTAGATATTTTAAATACGAGCAAGTAAATATGCCATGTCTAAAACATAATTGTCAAACCATAATAAAATAAGCAAATACCATACAATATATCTACAAATATTTTAATGATACAAAATTTAACTTTAGATTTCATAAAATTAATTTGTTGTGTCAAATATCATGAAACAATGATGATGTCACTAATATCTATCTATGTTTGATAAAGATGTTTTACAGTAAACCTAATTTATATAACCTAATAAAACAAGACTATTAACACTTTTTAACTCTTTAGAAGTACCTACTTATTAAACATAGAAAAAATAGGTTTAGGCTCGTGTGTTTTGTGGTGGACCCAACATCATGGGTGTTAGGTGGGTTAACGGTGGTGGACCATCTGCATTATGCGGTGGGGGCCCCAAGAAGCGAGGGCCGTTCTTGGTGGTTGGCAATATGCTGATTTCACGAGGATCAAATCTATAAAATGTTTTAAATTATCATGCAATATAAAATTCAATAATAGACATAAGAATATAGCCTTATCTCCTCATTTTTTAAAACCGCTCAATCTAAACTAAAACAGATATAAAAAAATTCAATGCACCATAATATTATTTTTTATTATTTGGTTATATTATAATATTATAATTTTATAATTAACTAACATAAAATGCAGTTGCATTTCAAAGATTTTAATGCACAATAGATAACTATTTAAATTTAAAACCATCTCAGTGTGATGTTGACAATAATGAGCCTAAATAATTTATTTATATTGTACTTCAATAACTTAATGAAACTTTTTTAAAAAGCATCAACTTTTTAATCTTAAATCTGGGGATTATAATCCACCGATGGCATCTTTTTACTCACTTTTATCAAGAATGTAAAAGTTCAACAAAAAAAACCACTTCTGTATTATTTAAATTGAATTTTTTTACTTCTAGTAGAATAAAATTAAAACTAAGTTTACAATTTTATGTAGATTATCACATTGAATATTATAAATTATATTGTACTTTATTATTATTATAAAAAACTTTTATCAAATTAATTTTCTTATTTAGGTAACTCTATAAAATAACTGAGTAGCTTTTCTTAATTTTTTTTGTAATAACTTTGCATATACTTTACTAAGAGAATATACCAGGCGGCAACCGTTTTCCGTCCGACAGTGCACATTTCCCACGTAATGGCATTGGTATTGAAGAGTGGAAAGGGAAACAATTGAGAGGAACTGGTATATTCTCTTTTGGAATTTATATACTTATAAATCAAAAACTAATACCTTATGCTAGAATAGTTGGTGTCTGATTGCATGTAGGAACTGTGTACTGGCTCGTGGTCAGTAGCTGCTGCTGCTGCAGCAACATTGAATCGGTGGACTTTATTGATGTGTCTGACTAAAAAGCATCCTTTCACAAAGGCTTTACCACAAAATTGACAACAATGTGCTGGTCCCAAGTCATGAGATCTAAGGTGCGTTACAAATTGGATCTTAGAGTTAAATGATAGCTGACATTGTTCACATACAAACGGTTTTTCTGTCATATGACTCCATCTAGTAAGATAACATAAAAATTATACATTTTTAAATATTAAGAATAAAATAAGCAACTAAAAAAAATAATAGAAATCCATACTTATGAGAAATGACATAGCTTTTAACTGCAAATGTTTTCTTGCAGATGTCACATGAATAAGGACGCTCGCCAGTGTGCACTCTTTTATGAATATTTAGGCTACTCTTTTGAGAAAACTTCTTTAGGCACAAATTACATTGATAAGGCCGTTCACCAGTATGGGTTCTCATATGAACCTAAAAAAAAATAATAGTTAGTAAGATAACTATACGGAGTTAAGATAAGTAAATACTTATATACATTTATTATTAATTAACAACCCACAATAAATAATACTTACTAGTTACTACCTACCCATTATTATAGTAATATGCACTTAAAAACACTAACACGGGCACTAAAATTTTATTTTGTTATGTACTAAAATGTATCATCAATTATATTAGTTGTATTAGGATTTAATGTATTTTAAGTAAAATTCTAAAATTACCTAACAATATAATCTTACAACACATCGGTAGGCTCATAATACAATATAGTACCTACAGTAAATTAATATAAAATATAGTGGCATTTAAGTGTGCAATCTTAGTCAGTTTTTACATTACTGTGATTAAAAAGTTGCTGATAAAATAAAATTACCAAAAAAAAACCATGTTAAATTGCACACTTTCTACCCAAAATACCTAAGTAGCTCAAAACATTATAATGGCTTAAACTTTAAACTTGTTATACATTATACTTCCACATACAACAGTACACTCCACATATTGCAACATCTCATATTAGATGTATAATATAAAAATTAAATTAACTTTTTTGATAGGTATAATATACTCGATAATATACTTCTAGTAATTTTTTTTAATAATTACTTTTTAAAAATGTTACTATATCATGACAATTCCAAAAAAATTGTTTCAAAATATTAACTAATTGAGATTAAAAGGTTAATTCTATAAAGCAGTTGTGAGGTAATCTATCTTCTATGGATTGAAATGTTGGGCAACGGGTGACTGTAGCAGAGATGAGCATGTTTAGGTGGATGAGTGGAGTGACTAGTGAAGATAGAATAAGAAATTAATTCAATAGGAATAATGTAAAAATGGCACTAATTTAGACAAAATGGGGAAGAATAGGTTGTGCTGGCTCGGTCATGTTATGAGAAGAGGTAACACGGAGGCAGTGATAGTAGCTATGGAACTTAATGTAGAAACTAGAAGTAAAGAGGGAAATGCATAACAAGAAAGAAATGGATAGACAGAATAATACTTTAGCTGGTGTAAATAAAGAAGAGGTAGGGGACAGAGTCCAACAGAGGTATAAGACAAGAGTGGCCGACCCCATTTAGTTGGGAGGAAAGGGAGAAGGAAAAGGAGAACAAGAAGAATATTAACTAAGTCTTTTTTAGAAAATAGGTGATCAAATGCACTTACTTCTAAATATGGTTTACGGCAAAAACAGGCTTCACATTGTGTACAACGGTAAGGTTTGTTGTTTGAATGTGACTTTAGATGTACATAATATGATGAAGTTGACGCTAGAACACGTCCACATATGCGACAAGCTTGAGGTTTAGATCGAGATACCGATGTGGACGTGGGTACAGGAGTACTGGAACTGTGTTGCTCATCGCCATTGACTACAATGGACAAAGGTGGACTGCCGCAACTGCTGTTTTGGTCGCTGATCACATTGTCAGCAACTAAGCAAGGCCTTATCTGAAATCAGAAAAAGACGCAGGACCGTTAAGACCGTTCTACATTGATATTCTACACGAGAGTATGTAGGTTCTACGTCCTCTCGGTGATACTTGCACCTACCTCGGAATCGACTTTAATGTTCTGCTTGTGCAGTCCGAGCTGTTGCATGTACTTGACAGCGGCATCGTGTTTACCCAGGTACTGTGGCTGTTGCTGCTGCAGTTCGTATTCGGTGGCCGAGAAGTGCTGTTGCGTTTGCTGCATAATATCGAGTGTAGTGTGCGCGTCGTTTGACTAGCTCATGGACATGGTTGATCAACGTCCTAAAATGGGGAGCAAAAAAAAACGAAAACCGATGATCGGACGAATCATTCGTATATTGTAGGTCTCCTTAGGTATTTTTATTTTTAATTATAATATTGGAATTATTAGTTATACAATAAATGAGAACGCCAATAAAAATAGATCGAACGGTGCGCCCGGGATCTATCATCTATATGAAAATGCCGTATCAGCGATACGGACGATACGGTCGCGGCGTTCGAAAGTCGACGGCCGTCGATCCACCGCCATCGACATCATCGACGACGACGACAATGACAACGGCGACAACGACAATGACAAGCGATAAAAACAATACGAAAACGTGCGGCACTCACCTGCTATGGTTGTCGTATACTGTTTGTATACGTTAACGGCACAGAGTCGTTTCGGTGGAAGCCCGTTTGTTAGATTGTAGGAGTTAATCGACAACGCGTATTCTCTAAACGATTGTTATTATTATTATTATTATAAATTATAATAATGTTAATGTTTAATAGTATTTAATTGTAATATCGTATATTATAGTAATTATTTGTAACGACCAACAACAATAATAATAATAATAATAATAATAATAATAAGAGTAATAATAATAGTAATAATAGTAATAATAATAATAATAATAATATTAAATCAAAATAACACGCGTAACAGACTTAATCGCGGTCTGCCGTCATAAAAAAATATTTATACCGTGATATACACGCATATACATATCATACATATGTAATAATAATATAATATAATATGTATATACACGCACGCATATGTGTATATATATCGCACTCGGAACGTTAACGTGATACGGGGTGTACAGGTATAAACATTATCGTAATAATATATGTTATAAACGTGAATATATGTGTGCGGTGTGTACGTATAGGTAACTGAAGAAGAAAGGAATGCGGCGGCGGCGGTGGCGGTGGCGGCGGCGGTATGGTACCTATGTAGTTTCCGATGGTTTCCGAACGGGGAAAACGAGAAGAAAAAAAAGTATATAATGTATAAATGTAGAAAGAGAAAGAGGGAGAGAGAAAAAAGAAGCCAATCGGCGGCGCTGCCGGAGGTGCGGGCTCGGGTCCTCGCCGATAGCGTCTCTGAACAGCGTCCGTCGAATTGCGGGGCGTAGGGGGGGCGTCGTTGTATTTACGAGACGTTTCACCGACCGCCGTCGCCGTCTTTCCGACGACGTTCGACTAGCGGCCGATGGCGGGTCACGAATCACAATAGTAACAATATTATTTATAATTATTATAAATAATAATATTGTACAATTAATATAACGCGTCGTCGTTTATCTCATAATAATATTATTATTATTGTTATAAATAAATAACAAAAATGGTTATAAATTATAATGTGACCAGAACAATTTCATAGTATATTTTTGTCGATTTCATTGGCGCGATCCGGGGGGGCCGATGAGTATAATACTGATGGGAAGTACGTGACTCGAGCGACCGTTTTATAATTCCTACGCCTAAAATATTGTCGAATGAGATATGAAATATTTTATGTACAATTTGCCCATAATTCAATCGCCATCATGGCTCTGTGACTCGTCTCCGTCCGTGCCACGATCGTCAAAATGTTACGATTTTAACACGACCAGACAACGTTTGTGGCCGAGGTGCCTTGGCTTCGTTTTATAACAATTGTATTTCAGTACGTGTTACACTTATTTTTGTGTTCGAACATGAAACAATACAAAAAAAATCCTAGTGGAAATTAAAAACGTTTGTACGCTCTCACGGAGACGCTCAATGCCCGTTCCCGTTGTCAATCGTCATGGAAGAAACAATTACCATGGAACAAGTTTATTGTTTTTAAGGTTATGACGACGGTAATGGAGCGATATTTAAATTTTTCATTTGAAAATCCTACGGAGTGTTAAACCTACGATCTACCGAATCTACCCGTTGACCCTTCACTCTTCTAATCTCATTTCCTCGATGGAAAACGATTTAGTTTTAAAATTATAAATTAACACAACCCACCATAATAATATATTAATATATTAATATCAGAACAATAATATAAAAATATAGATCATAATGTATTATGTTATAAATAATTGTTTATATTAAGATTAATGCGAAGGTGTATACAATATTAAGGTGTATAAATTGAGGGGGTTGTGTGGAGGGCAAATCCCTCCACTGATCACTTTAGTCGACATAAATCTAGCAGCCCCATAAATTTAACCCAAATTGCGCCTATGCCTACAGTAGGTAATATCTTTTGTCTAATATTAACTTGTATTATTTTTATTTTTTAACTTGATTATTTAGATAAAAAATATTTTTCATATGATTTAAAGAGGGATACTAGTGGGTGGGATGCTCAATACCGTTTGTACGCCAATCACTTGTGGGACGCTCTTTTTTTAAAAGTAAACGGAGTCTCCCTACTTTAATTTTATACTTATTGATTATTATTAACAATTTTAGTTTAGCTACCCAGAGTTTTTTTGAAATTTTTTTTTTGCAAAATATGTGTTTTTGTATGTTTTCTTTATGGTGGTTTAAAAAAAAGTTATTCAAATGGAAGTCATGTTCAAAATACTCGATTTTTTCAAAAATCAGGTTTTGAGTTAAAAAATACTAAAAATTGTATTTTTGGAATTTTTTTTTTGTTTTGTTAGTATGTGTATGTTTAATGTTTTGGTAAAATCAAAATTTATTTATCGGTTATCAGTGTTATCACATTTGGTGCAGATAAATTCCAGTATTTACGGTTATTAAAATGTTTGAGTTACAAAAATATTAGAAAGTAAAAAACTAGATCTAAAACTATAGTTTAGTTTAAAAAATAATGTTTTTTGATAATAATTGTTTAGTTGTACCTCATTATTTTAGATTCTGAGCGGATGAGCAATTACAATGATGTGTGTTTTTTATTTTTTTTTTTTATGTCTGTCATCCTATCATCACTTTGAATCCCGGACGAAAAGTCCGGGGACAAAAAGTCCGGAATGAAAAAAGTTGGACTAAAAGTCCGGATTTATTTTTTGATTGCCAGACAAAAAGTCCGAGTACATTTTTACTGTCTGACA
>WHPZ01587936.1:0-11405 GCA_016617965.1 Macrosiphum rosae | reverse complement strand
TAAGAGGGTCTCTTTGTACACTTAAGAGCGCTGCAATGCTCTTCTTAAGGGAGCACCCGTTTTCTGCCCAGATTTCCGCCGCATATGTTATACGAGGGAGGAAAACCGCTTCATAGATGATTCTGGCCGCTGTTCGGCCCATGCCCCAATTTGCTGACGTCGTCTGTCGTAGTCTGTGGTACATGCCCTCTGATTTTGTTCTAAGGGACGACACGTGGTCCCAGAAGCTCTCTCTGGGGTCCAGTGTGACACCCAGGTACTTCGCGGTCCCTTTAGCCACGATCCTGGCGTCATTTATTCCTGAGCCAAAACCAACTGAGTAACCGGGCTCCAGACCTCCTTTCAGGCTAAGTATTTGGTTTTTTGCTGGCGAGAACTCCAGCTTGTATTCCTTCGCCCACACTTTAAGGCTATCGAGGTATCCTTCGATCCTGCTGTGTGCCGTTTGTGGCCTGGCCGCTGCTACCGTGAGCGCGATGTCATCTGCATACAGCACCATGTTGGCCGTGCTATCCATCTGTATGTTACCAATCTACGTCATGGCAACCTTCCATAATGTTGGAACAAGCTGTGACCCTTGTGGGCAGCCTCGCTCAATTGTCCTCTGGTATCGTTTGCTCTCGATCTCGAGGCTTGCTGTCCTATTTTCGAGGTAGCTTTGGATTAGTCGTATCGTTCTGAGCGAGGCGCCGAGTGTGTCAAGTCTGGACAGCAGCGGGAACCAGCTGGCGTTTTCGAAGGCCCCGGTGATGTCCAGGAACACCCCAAACACGTGCCTGCCATTGCTTTCTCATGTATCCAGTCGTACAGAGACTTCATGGCCGTGATGGTTGATTTGCCTGGAACGAAGCCATGTTGCTGGCTGTGACTATTTAAATCGGTTTCCGCCACCAAGTCCTGAATTATTAGTGTCTCCAATGCTTTCGCCATAGTTGGCAGCAAGCTGATAGGTCTGTACGACTTAGGGCACGTGAAATCCTTTTTCCCCTGCTTAGGCACTACTACGAGTTTGGCACATTTCCATGACTGCGGAAATGTAGCTTCAGTGATGCACATCCTAAAGAGATGTACAATCTCTTCACCGAGGATCGGCCATGCCTTTCTTAATATCCCTGCTGTGATGCCGTCGGCTCCAGGAGCTTTTCCTGGGCGCATTCTCCAGATCGCCATTTTAACTCTTTCTGAGTCAACCGTGCCACCGTAGTCATCTATCGGCCCACTTTTTTCGAAAACTCTTCTCTGCCCTTCCCTCGGGAAAAAGGAGTCTAAAAGTATTTCCGCCGTCTCATCCAGCGTTTCGGTCATCGCTCCATCTGGGCGAGCCATGGTGGAGGGTACCATCTTGGGCCTAGAGCCGTTCTTCGCCCAGCTGAACGCTTTTCCCCATGTCGCCATTGATGTCGCCAGCAAAGGAACGCCATGCTTCCATCTTAGCGGTTCTGATGTGGGCTACGTATGCATTTCTCGCCTGGTTGTAGGTTGGTCTATCAGATCTATGGAGCCCCATTCTCCTCATTTGGTCAAACGCCTTTTTGACCGTGGTGAGTTCAGCTGTCCACCAGGGCTGTTTACCTGCCCTCCGGCCTGCAGTGCATGTTTTCGGCATGGAGTCCGCAGCTGCACCCTGAATTGTGCCGACTAGCGTCTGAGCATACGTGTCAATGGTGGATCTATCGATTTCGACTTTACGGTCGATCAGGCGTGTGGCGAACTTAGCCCAGTTGGCCCTTTTTGTGTTATAACGGTGCGAAACCTCTCGCCACTCTGTCGGTCCTAAGGTCAACGCGAAATGACAGCACGTTATGGTCACTATCGGTTACATCCATAACCGACCAGTCACGCACCAGGTTCGCGGTTTGTGGTGTTGTGATGGTTACATCGATGTTCGATGAACCCATGCCCTCTCGGTTGTACGTTCTAATGTCGCTTTCCCGATTGACTACTGTTAGGTTGAAATCCTCAATTAATTCAACGGGTTGTCTTCCGTGGTCATTGGTATTGTCGCAATGCCAAAGCGGCGAGTGTCCATTCACATCCGCTCCAATTATGGTCCTATTTTCACGTTCAAGTACATGTTGTATTTAAAATATGCCGACACCACCGTGACTGCATTGATATCGCTGTCGTTTGATATTTTCACAACCGCAACATGCTGGCTGGACAGATCTCGGACAGATCTCTGGCCATCTCGATCACCCGCAGCCTGGGGTCGAGGATTATTATAACCGCGCCCGGGTTGTCGCCACTCGCTGCCTGCCTGCAATTCTCAAAGGCGTAGGCTAAGCCGTTTACTATGACGGGCTCTTGTAATAGGATGATGTCAGTTTTTGTTCGGTCACAGTAATCCCTTAGCTGCTGACTCGCTATTTTCTGTCGATTGACATTATGCTGTACGAACTGTATGGACTCGGTCATTGCTGGCCAAAGTCCGTGCGCCTGAGCAGGTTTCTACTCGCTTGGCTTCTGGCTTTGCAGTTCACGCACCTGACCCCGTCCTCCTTACAAGTCCGGGAATCATGTGCGTCCGCGCAGTTCCTACACGTGGGCGATTTTTTCTCACACCTTGTGGCAGTGTGCCCGTACTGCTGGCAATTATAACACTGTGGCAGCGAGCTGTGCATTTTGCACCTACATCTTGTCATTCCTATGTACAATGACTTATTTTCGATTTTTGCAAGGACGCTTGGGGGTACTTCCACCACCCAGTGAACCACGTCACTACTACGTGGGCCCAACTTGTGAAGTGGCGTCGTATTTTTCATATCTTCCGCAGTAATGCCAAGTTCGGTGTTCTGCGCCAAGAGACACTCGGTCAGCTCTTCTTTGGTGACCCCTCCGTCAACGTCGTATATAATGACGCGGGGCTTTTTCGGGCCTATTTCTAAGACATTGTCGATGCTCCTCATCACCTCCAACGTATTGGCGTCGTCAGGAATTATTGCCAGCGCTTTACCACTGACTATTGTTTTGGCCTTTGGATTGTTGCATTTAGCCCTTACCGTCTGCCAAACTTCCGCTTTGGCGCTAGCCACTGTTATGTCCTGCGGTATCTCTATGACGAACCGAGGTGTCGCTTTGACTTGCCTGCTCTTGCTCAGTTGCTCCCTCTCGGCCGCCTTTTTCGACTTAGCCGGGGGTGCCTTTGCGGTTTTAGGCCCGGCTGTTGTGCTTGCCGTTGTCTTTGCTGCCTTGTCGGCGTACGTAGACTGTTGAGCGACAGTCGGGCGTGGTACCGCTGCGGTGGTCTTTAACGCATCCAGTTCCATTCTCAGATTACTGGCTTCGATATTCTTGGTGTCTAGTTTCTCGATGAATATAGTGAGGCTCTGTTGAAGGGCTTCGTCTTTGCCCTCAACCTCCCCGGCAAGTCTACTGTTTTCGTGAGCTAGGGTCTCGGTTGCCGTTCTCAGCTTGCAAATATTCAGGAGCAGTTTTTCTGCCGTTTGTATTCCTAATTTCTTTTTGTCCTTCTCTTGGATGATTGTGTGCTCAATCCATCCAATGAGGTCACTTATTTCACTCGATTTTTTCGAGCTGCGGGGTTGCTTGGCCGGTTGACCACCTTGCGAGGTTGGACCTCGCTTGTTGCTGCCTCCAGCGCCCATGTCACCACTTATGCTACCGGAATGTGACATTTCGGTAACATCGTCATTACCGCCTCCCCTTAATCTAAGCGAGGCTGAGTAGCAGTGTCTGTTAATCCTGTCCAAGTCTTTATATTCCAAGTGTTCCGTGTCCAAAGTCAAGCTTGCATTTCCAGAGCTATTGATGACGACCTGTGTGGCGAGCTCACCCACACCTGCCGGATCTAAGGTTACCTGGGCCTTTGTATCAGTAACATCGTTTTTATTGATTTTGTGTGATTTCATTGTTAGGTTTTCGGGGGGTTGCCCCGGGTAGCCCTACACCCTCTGGCCGCCGGCGGGCTAGATCGGTGGTTGCATCTATCCATGCCAGGGGTTAGAAGTCCGGAGTCGGCCTGCTCCGGACAGTTTTGAACGCCTCTTAGCGCCGGGCATAATGCCCGGTCGGGCGGGGTCACCACGACAAGGTGGGTGGTCTTCGACCCCGTTAATCGAAGACAGTGTCTAGTGTACCGTGCCATATTCCACATATTGTAACACATTTACCGTTTACATTGTTGGAAATTATAGTTTGTAATATTTATAATGGATTATATCAAATCAGTTTTTAATGCAATCGATGAAAGTGTTTTTATTGAAAATATTGATTTCTCTAGCAATGAAAGCTATAAAGTAGTTTTAAAAACGAAAATTGATCCAGATGTTAATAGTACAGTGCTAATTGTGACAATTGGGTTCGTAAATTTTCTGAATACACGAAAACAAAATGGATTGTATACAAAACTCATCCAAATTACAAAAAATTTGAATACCGTAAGGAATACGTCTGTCAACATTCCTTTAAAAATAATTAATCCATACATGCAGAATCCAATGCAACACGAGTACGCAACAAAAATTGTACAGCTAGTATTGATATTCTTATTTGAAAGAAGACGAAAAAAACTTTAAGAGATACTAATATGAAGAACGGATTGAATTCTAATGTCCATGTAAGTACCTACATATGTAATCCATAGCAATTAATAAAATATAGTTTTAAAATATAAAGAAAATATTGCTAAATTTCAATAAAAAAAAACATTGTTTTGCAACGATATTTGCAAAATATTTAAGTTTATTGGATTCTTTAAAATAAAAATTATATATTATTTTATAAAATAAATGATTAATTTATTTTTGATTCATAACTAGAAATCTTGTTTTTTTTCTTCAAAAATTCAAATCTTTTGTATATAATGTTTAATTTATATTTATAGATAACTTTCGAACATACTCACAGAATTCATGTCGCTGAGGCATAAAGTTTCCTTCGTGTTTCAAAAAGTGTTCAAAATAATTTTAAACAATACTTTTTAGTAGGTAAAACAGCATAATATAGCATAAAATGTTAATATCATTGATAAATTCAATAGAAAACTATAAAAAGGTATAATTATGTATAGGAATGATGCCAGCGGGAGCAAAACAAATGCACGAGGTACAATTGATATCAGCTGAAGAAAGTATGGATGTTGTTAAAATATTAGCGAATGCTCAATGTAATCCTACTGAAAGACAAGTTTACATGATGTATGATACTTGGAGGTAAACATTATTGTTATTATAATACTATGTATACCTAGTGTGTTCTACTATAGAAGATGTGTTTTTTAACAGATTTTTCTAAGTATTTTTTTTTTTTTTTAAATGTTGGGTGCCCAAAACAACTTGAAAATTATCTTATAAGTTTTTCTTATTGTAGTTAAATAAAATTAATAATTAATTTTTACGAAATCGCGTTACGATAATGATTTATCCTCGAATGATTTTCAATGTTTGTTATTATTTAAAAAGTATTAATCGTAAATACGTAAATACAAAAAAAAAAAAATTAAAAAACAATAAATAAATAAATATAAAAAAAAAAAATATATTTATACATAAATAAATATCGTAAATACATTTCACTAGTTATTTAGAATGGCATTTTCTTTACATAATTTAATTTTCAAAATATTTCGCTTATTTTAAGGCTAATTTATAGGCATTTGAAATATTTGTTTTTGTTTAGTTTTTTTTTTAATAAATATCGATAAAATTTTTAAATTTATTATTAATAAAAAATTAAATATATTATGATTTTTTCTAAAATGTTATTTCGTGTTTGTAACTTAAGGAATGAACATTTTGGTACACGTACTGTAGAATCCATGGCAGATGTACTAAGGTCAAAAAAAAAGTTATTTGATGAAAATGGTATAAACATTATGGTGAGTGAGAATCCTTTTATCGTGACTGTAGTAACGCCAATTATGAAAGGAGCTAATCAAGAAAAAAGTTCCGGTGAAATAATATTTATTGATAGTAGTGGATCTTGCGATCAAAGTGGTTCGTGTGTGACATTTGTTTTTGGCTCAACAAAAGCTGGTGGAATTCCTCTTGGTTGTATTATACATCAGTTACAAACGCAAGAAAATTATACACTTGGTTTTGCACAGTTAAAGTCAGTATTAGGTCCTACTGCATTTGGAGGAAGAGGAGAACCCCTTGTTATAATGACTGATAATAGCACTGCCGAGAGAAATGCATTAAAATCAGTTTTTCCTCACTCAAATTTACTTCTGTGCATTTTTCACGTCCTACAGGCTATGTGGCGTTGGTTATGGGACTCTAAACATGAAATCGCTAATCAAGACCGAAAAAATTTAATGAAACTTTTCCGCAGTGTTGCTTATGCAGATAATGAAGACAATTTAGTAGAAATGGTAGACATATTAATGAAAACAGATCAAACTTTAGAAAAGTATCCAAGATTTAAGAATCATTGTGCATCGTTTTTGTTGAATTATCAATACGTGTATTTAAAGACATCATCTACAGATGAAAACATGTTTTATTCAGTAGACATTGTGTATGAGACATGTGATTGTCCAGCTGGAAGAGGCGGAAAATTTTGCAAACATCAATGCGCCGTATTTTTGTAAGATGAAAAATTAAAATTACAAAATTTACCGAACTTAAATTTTGATGATAGAGTTGTGTTGGCCAAATTAGCAATTGGTAGTGTTGATGAAACATTTTTTCAAAATAGGAATCAAATGGATGCAAATTATGACAAATCAAGTAATTAAACTGAGGCACAAGATAACTTTGATGGTTGTATCCACAAATTCTAATATATTAAGATTAAATTTAGATAATGCAACTGTCGATGAAAATAATAGCGTTAAAATATTGGAAATAACCAAAAACCTCCAGGATAATTTGAATAGAATAACCACTTTAGCATCAGAATCAAATACCTTGCACACGCATAAAATAATGAGTTCCCTGACGACAAAATTATCGGCGATAACGAGTTCGTCTGAAGCACTTTCATTTTTGGCTCAGGTGAATAACAAAAAGAGAGGTTGACAAATTGGAGTCTAACCAACTTCACTTGCTAGAAGAAAAGTAGGATTGACTTTAGGTTCAAAAAGAGTGCAAGCAGGGAGACCTACTGAAAGTGCTCCTCCAAACAAAAAAAGAAAAAGAAACCTAGCTAGCAATATTGACGATAATAAATGTAACTCCAAATCGCACTGACTTACTAACATAAAATGTAAATAAATAACAATATTGTAAATAATTTAATGTATTATTATGTAATTAACTAGGTATAGTATAAATCGCATTGTTATAAACATGTCCCCCTTTCTTTTTTAAATTGCCTTACCCAAATTATATGGAATATAAATAAATGTTTTAGTTGAATTATTTATTATACTTATTTGTTTTCATATTAGCATTATACTATTAATGTTTAATATAATAATATAAATGAATGTATGATTATGTAATTGACTAGGTAATATAGGTATAGCACAAATCGCATCGTAAAAATTAAAAATACTAAGTTAGGTACGAAAAATATTTACCGACGACATAATATATTGTACCAATGTATGTACAAGCCCAATAGGTACAAAAATATGCTTTGTAAACGAATATTTAATAGTAATAATAATACCCTAAATCAGTTAGGGAACGTAATGAAGACCCGCACTACGGAGTCTAACCGGATTCGGGCACTAGTGCCCCAGCTCAGTTAGGGTTCGGAAATACGCGGCTGGACACGTGATCTCGATACCTACTCGAGACAATGTAACGAAAGTAGGTATAGTGCGGCCAGCGAAACTAGGCGGGTGACCGTCGCGCGCCAGGGGGCTGTTTTCATGCAAACCAGGGGTTCTAAAAGTATTGCTTATTAAATGCATAACAGCTGCATAGCTTGTGCAGTTGTGTTTTAGCTGTTTTATGAAAAATGTTGTGTTACCTTACAACACAAATATTTTACTATCGTATAAGGCACATCCATAGACATAATAATATGTCGTACTACAAATTGGTGAGGGTGAGGGTAACCGTTTAGCGCGGTGTTTTTCTATTCAAACTGGCCATTTGCACTGGCGACCGCATTCCATTGATCTTATTGTACTTATTGTCATTTTATTGAAAGTAAATTGTGTACAGAAACAGTTTTTTTCATAATGTGTTAGTCTGCGATCCTCTGCCCTTCGTGCATGTGTTGTTTGGCATCGTTTGAATTTAATGTGATTTTTTCATACAGCTGTTTTAATATTGTACAATATTTTAATTTTTTGTGTGTTTTTTTACTAATCGTTTGTATAAATTATTTTTTTCGAAATGTCAATTCGACCCGATATACATTCCCAAACGAAAAACACAATATACAACGTGTATATATTTTTTAAAAACTTAGCTAAGTGCAAAGACAAGCCGGAATTGGCCGATTATTTTCGAAAATCACAGGAGAGGACGGCCGATGCTTGTGCTGTGAGTCTGAGAACTGTACAACGGATATGTACAGAAAGCAAAATAACAGGAAATCAAGATGAATCATTATGTGTCGTAAGTCCTAATGACCTTAAATTTCAATCACCACGAAAAAGATATAGTCGTGAGAAAACTGTCACTGAATTAGATGATTTTGACAATGATGTGGTCAGAAGAGTTGTCCATAGCTTTTACAACAAGGGTGAGTTTCCAACAAGTACTAAAATATTATTGGAACTGCGTGAAAAATTAAATTACCGTGGATCAAAATCGTCGGTGAAAATAATTTTAAAACAACTTCATTTTAAGTACAAAAAATGTAATGACGGTYGCAAATTCTTGATGGAACGGTCCGATATTGTAGCTGCGCGCGTTAAATTTCTTAGAAAAATGAACGRGTTTCGAAGGRACRGTGATACTCGGCCGGTAGTCTACTTAGATGAAACCTGGGTCAATCAAAATCATACTCGTGGACGTATTTGGCAAAATGAAGAAAATACGGAAGGCTTAAAAGTACCTACACGCAAAGGCAGTCGCCTCATCGTATGCTACGCCGGATCTCCTTCCTTCGGATTCATTAAAGAATCAAAACTTATTTTTAGATGTAATTCTGGTGACAAAGATTGTCATTCGCAAATGAACGCCACAATTTTTGAAAGTTGGTTTTCACAAATGTTACTTAGCTTAGAAGAACCGAGTATCATTGTTATGGATAAGGCGTCGTATCATTCTTCGTTGGCCGAGAACTATCCGAAGTCCAACAGTAGAAAAGAAGATGTTCAACGGTGGTTACGATATAAAAATATAGATTTTGCTCCCGTAAAAACACTTGACGAGTTACGGGAAAAAGTGAAACTTTCGATGCCACGCGGAAAAAAATATAAACTGGATGAACTAACTTTCCAAATGGGGCATGAAGTGGTAAGGTTTCCCCTTTACCACTGTCAGTATAATCCAATAGAACTAATTTGGGTCCAAGTTAAAGGCAGAGTGGCTGAAAAAAATTCAACATTCAAAATTGCAGATGTCGAGACACTTGTGCATAAAGAAATCGATGCAGTTACTCCGGAGGATTGGGCAAAATGTGGAGAACATTGCGTCAAGATTCAGGAGGAGGACTATGTCAAGACGGGACTAAGGGATGAGATATTAGAACCGATAATATTGACCATTAATCCTGACGAAAGCAGTTCAAGTGAAGATGAAGATGATGGGGACTAGATTATTTCGATTCTGAAAAATAATTTTTATGTAAATATCATTATAGTAGTTTTAAATTGCATTACTTAGTTATTAGTTTTTAGATGTACATACATACATATATAATCGCGTAAAAAATTTAAATATTAATATTATGTTTTGCTATTATATTATTTACTTGTTAGAGAATGTGATAATTAATAAATAATAAGTTTTACGTACAGAAATATCGTATGTATAGTTTTTATTACAGTTCCGAAGCTTTTAAAATTATTTTACGCGGGAATGTAGTCTTGGAAACACTGACGGAAATTTACCACCAGGCGCGCGACGGTCACCCGCCTAGTTTCGCTGGCCGCCCTATAGATGGTGCGTTGATCGCGGTACAGGCAAATAGCTTCGGTTGCGAACGCGACGTAAATGCGACGCACTAAAATATATGAGCCACGGGTTCGTGTGACGAACGGTGGTAGGGCACGTGAATACAGGGATGATCACGGCAATCGCACTGCGACGAGGGACGGGCGATGATTTTATGTTACGTACGTACGGCGAAGTTTGCACGGTAAAAATATAAAAGCATACAAAGCGGCAACGGACGACACGCACCGGTCGTCGCGGCTACTTCACCGGTACTGGAGAAGCGTACGCGGAATCACCGCCGCCGTGACCGGTCGGCCGACAGATAAGCTTATCGGGCCTTTGGTGGTGGACACGGCGTGCAGGTGCAAAACGTTGATTGTGGCGTCAACACATATAGTGTATAATATTTTGTACTATTGTTGGCCAATTAACCAACATTAGTTTATTGCATAAAAAGGCTAAAATATATATAATTTTAGGTCTCAGAAGTGATTTAATCAATGCACCATATCACAGACTTGGTTATCGTTCAAATTTTTGGTCATATTTTTGTGATCGATCAAACAAATTCAATTAAATTTAGTCCCAGAAGCTGAAACTAGTGGAATGATGAGGGAAATAGTGAACATTGCTTCAAGGCTTGTAACTAATGCGGAAAGTATTAGAAAATAAGACTTCTAATATCTGTGAACAGTTTAATTCTGTTATTAATAAACACATTGCCGGAAAACGATTACATTTTAGTAGTAGAGGTAATTATAATACGAGAGTAGAAGCTGCCATTGTGTCATATAATTCCAAACAAATTCATAAAACATTAACTAAATGTAGTCCAGGTAAAATGCATATTTACGTTTAATAAAATAGTAACTTTAATATAGGTTAGCTACACAATTATTTTATTACAGGAATATTTGGAAAAAAGTTTTTGAAGAACAGTGAAAGAATACGGCTTAATACCAGTAAAATAAGGCAAATATTTCCGGAAAAAAGAAAAGCTAAAAAATCTAAAACGGATGGAGAAGACGAAGATTATGGACTGGCTGTACCTCTAATAGAATTTTTTTCATCAGAAGAAATGGAAAAAAAAAAAATTACATTTTTAGAAGAATTATGTCGAGCTGATGTAAAAAAAATTCGAATTTGAAACTCGAGAACACAGTTCGTGTTCAACAGCCGACCGTGCAACACGTGTTCTTATCGCACTGTTCGTTTTATAGCTTTTCGATAGCACAGAAAACACGTCAACATTCGGAAAGGTAATATGTTTTAATTAATAAAACACCCAACCGCATATATTCACGAAATGAATAAAAACCCTACGGGCACTACGACGTCCATGAACTTGGCCCACCGTCATATTAATATCAATCTGAAAATGGTATTAAAATTTTGTGAGTAATTTGCGAGAATTTGCGAGTATACTCCTAGAATTTGCGA
>WHPZ01587934.1:52126-112887 GCA_016617965.1 Macrosiphum rosae | reverse complement strand
ACAAAATGAAAATTGTTCAGAAATACTTACGTCAGTCGTCTCATCAGCTAAAATACTATAAAATTTTGAAATATGAACTTTTTGAATTATTTTATCACTTATAACATTTCCGCAGCAATCAATTAAATCATTTTGCGTCGTCTTACTAATATAGGTAGTATTTTTTGTTGCAGATTTGAAATGCTCTTTTAGAATTTGATCTCCAGCATTAATACGAAATTCTAATAAAGCCTTAAAATTTCCTTTTTGATTTTTGATATCGTCATCAACAGAATTTATAGAACCATCATCTCTATGACCGCGTAAGGATATATTTTGTAGGCCACAAAATAGTATGGTTTCAATAATAGGGATTAATTTTTGCCTATTTTGTTCAACTTTACGTTTAAATGTTTAAATGTACCTAATTAATGATTTTACTAGTAGGTAAAATTTAGGTTTATTTATATGATACTCGTAGACGTCGTAGTAACATAAAAAAAATGTTGATAGAAAATTGACAGGGGGGCACGTGCCCCTGTGCCCCTCCCCTGGATCCGCCACTGTTTATAGTTATAACAGGCTTGTCCGGTGATTGGTGAGGTATGATCGTATAACATTGAGGTAGGTTTATCAGGAGTAAATGTCAAATAATGATATTATTTATTATTGTAGACTTTGGTTTATTTATGAGTCATAATTATCTTAATTGATTTGAATTAAGGTTTATTTTTGAGTCTGAATTCTTTTATTTTCTGCTAATAACATTAATTCTTAAGATCTATAATAATATTGTTCATTATTATTTAAAATTCTACCCAACACAATAAATAATGAATACGCTACTGGATTCGAGTAGGTACCGAGTCTAATTCACTGATAATTTGTGTAGTAGATAATAATGCACGGTAAATAAAGCAATTATAAAAAGCAAAAATACAAAATATTACCGGCGCTTCAAAGAATATAAAGAGGACGAAGAAGTACGCACTTTAAAGGAAAAAATAACACGGACTTTGGTACTAATTAAAAAAAAACCGTCCGCACATTCACATTTAATAAATAAAATGGACATAAGCACGATGTTATTGTAATACTGATTATATAGTTTATACTATAATATAGTAATACTACCTTATCTAATGCAATTACAATATTAGACATTAGTATCTAAATAGTAATTCACGACCAGTGTTCGGATTAGATAAGTATTTTTATATCTAGATAAAGATAAAGATAATGCAACTCAAATGGATCTAGATAGAGATAAAAGATAACTTAACTCATATTTATCTAGGTAAAGATAAAGATAAATACTTTTTTATCTAGATATAAAAAAAGATACAATTTTTTTTTTAATGGACTTAAAATTATCTGACCAAACAATATAGTTTTTATTTTATTATACTATTTACTGTTGCCATACAGTACAGCATTATAGCTAATACCTAGCTATATTATATTATACCATAATTAAATAACTATAATAATTATAGTATGATATAGCCCAACACAGATTAAATGTTTCATGTATTTTTTATTATATTTATGTAAAAATTATTATTATTTGTTAATGAAATAACTAATAAACCGTTAAAATTAATAAAAATTAAAAATGCGTTTGTTATATTTCGCGATTTTTATCAATAAAAAATCTATCTAGATGAATTCATATAGATTAGTAAAAAAAATATCTAAGATGACCGTTTAGATACTTTGTAACTATTTATCTAAATAGGATAAATAATGAACAAAAAAATATCTAGATATTCTTCTAGATAAGTCCGAACACTGTACACGACACACGTATACTAATTAATAGTCATCTAAATAATTATTAAATAGGTACCCTTGAAAATTGTTCCTGACGTTCCTGTTAAAACCATTAGAGGTACCTATTGTATAAAGTTACTATTTACGTTGCTGTATGAAGTGGATTCTATAAACTAATCAGTGACAAATATTGTTTTATATGTTTTAGGGAAATTCATAATATATTTATTATAATATGTATATATTAATTTAAAAAATATAAAATATAATATAATTTGAATCCAACTAATATAGGTAGCCCTCTGTGCAAAAAAACAATCACATAGACTTCCCTTTAAGCCATAGTTATTAGTTATTACCTTGTAACATGAGAAGTTAAAAACAAGTGTCTTATGATGTCTCATAAGTATTAGCGTCGCAAGCTAGCAAGCTAGGTAGGTGCCTATATAGGTTGGTACCCATCAAAGTGTTATAATTCTAAGGTTTACACACAAATGGACTCAAATTTTCGATTTAACTACTTACCATATCAATGGGGATTCTTTATTTGTAAATAAATTATAAATAATTATCAAAATACTATACCACGGTCAGCGCATCTGGTATAAGCAAAATATCTATATGGGTATTGCGGTAGAACGGCCACGACGATTATCTTATGCGTCATAAAAGGCGATTATTTTAACGACGTTCATCGTTTCAAATAAAACCCATTAACTCACTCTGTTTTATATAAGATATAAGAGTATAATATATAATACATTTTTAAATGATTATCAATGAAACAATAAATATGTTCTTGTTTTTCAAGCGTGAAACATCAATCTAACATCAAATCCAGTACCTACTTAAATAAAAACTCGCATACCTATGTGCTTTTGTTTTTTTTTATTCCAAAAGTTTTTGTTTTCAGCTTCATTGCCAAGTCCTTAAAAAGTAAAAGTACCAGAGTCGACAAAAAATATCACCCGTGTTGTAAAAGGTAATTAGATACATCAGTAGCATAATATAACATTAGTTCTATCAATTATCATATTTTATATCTGCAGCGTACGGATTTTTTTTCGCAACAAAGCATGCACATTAGAAACAGAGATCTTCGAATAATAAACAGTAACTATGTTATGTTAAAGACTTTCGTGATATTATCAAACCAAAATTAAAATCCGTATAGGTACCCCACCAACATATCAGGGCTAGCATTCTACCAGTAAGTATTTTAATGTAAGCCGTAAGTAATAGGTATAATATTATAGCGTATTATAAATTTGCAGTTAATTCTTGCATGTGATTGATGTCGTATCTTTGTCGAGTAGTTTATTTGAGTCCTATAATTTACGCTTAATATTAAAATTTAATTTGTTATGTATTTTTTTTAAATACATTTTTATAAATAATACCTAGATTTGTATTATTTTTTAATTTATTTTTAATAATAATATTTTATGTATTTTATGTGACACGGTTTTTCATATACTAATATTTAATTAAGTTTATTTGAATAATAATTTGTATGGACTATTTGTACGAAATTTTTTCGGGGGATCGTTATTATTATGATTTATGACAATAGTAAGGTTGTGTAGATCACAAAAATTATGGTAGATCGCTTATATGACACCGTTACCTCTACGATGCATCTATCTATATATACCTAGGATCTACATTAATGTACCTTTGTATGGTGCTTATAGACTTGAAAAATACTGAACCAAATTGTTCATACATATTGTTCTTAGCTACTATAGTTTCTTAAACCCAATAGGTCGCTCACAAGGTGTTTCACACATGAATTTCGTTTTGGCTCACGAGTTAATATGAACAAATAATTATTGTCTTACAGTTTTCATGTTAATTGTGCCTTCAATGTTTTACCGACCAAAAGGCTGAGGACAATTTCAAGTTCCCGAATTTGACCATTTAAAATTTAACGATGTTAAATGTTTATAAGTTATAACCAATGAAAACTGAATAGTTATTTTATTAGAAATATTAATTTATTATACTATAGACAATTTATATTAAAATATGTTTATACAGTTATTCTGCATCGTGTTGTAACGAATATTTTATTCACATAAAAGCTATATGCGTAAAGTTCGTGAAGTGAGACAACATAATATAGAAGACATTAACAGAAAATAGAAATTATATCCTGTGCCCTGTGGGCTGTTGTACGGATTGGGACATTATTCGCATTAATTCGTTTATGTTCAGGCTGTAAGTAATTCAAAATCATGATATTATTTTTATAAATTGTACATTATATTTATTTGATGCAATTTGTTGATTTTCTATAGCTTACTTCCACCAAGCAGCAAGATTAAAAGGTTTTGTGAATACGTAAATTGCAGTACACACATGCTTTGTCATTTGCATCCCACATCAGCTCTTTTTGGCAGGGGCTTTATTACTAACTTTGTATAATGTATTGTATAATATCATGAATTCATAATAACTTCAAAGGTCATACACTTTCTTTGCACATAAATATAATATAAAACCTTGTGATAAATTTCAACATCAACTCAATAATATGGTTACAATATTTATATATATATATATGGTGAATTTTTTTTTAAGCAAACTCATCCTTTTTATGTTTAAATTATGCATGATATATTCAAATTCTGATTTTTGAAATTTTTAAGTTTAGTTAAAAAAGATATTTTTTAATACTTAGAACTTTCACAACATTTAATGAGTATTCTGTGGCGATACTAAAGTTAGTTTTTTAAATGTGAAATTAAAAATCTATATGTAAATCACAAATTAAATAATTTTTCTGAAAATGTTGACGTATTGTAATTTAAATTTAAATCAAACGTTTTTGAGTTTTCCTACTTTAAATACTAAAGTAAATAGTCCATTCAAAATTAAATACTTTGTAAATGAATTAGCCCGGTAGTTATAATTAAGTACCTATGCAATAGAAAAGATTTGTTGTTTATTACTACTTAGTCAATTTTACTCACTTAATCACTTTTAAAAAATTATTATGAATTAATACTGCACTCAATGATTTCCATAACCCAAGTAAATAATATTATTTTAACAGACCATTATCCTTAGTGCTTAAAGTAGAATAACTTAGAAACATTTTTTAAAATTAGATTACAATACGTCAAAATTTTCAGGAAAATAATCTGATTCACAATTTGCATAACAATAGTCAACAACAGTTTGGATCTCATTTGAGAAAAACATCACTGAAGGTATCTTCATATGATACTCCTTAAGTGTTGTGAAAAATCCAAGTATTCAAAAATATTGTCTTTATCTACAATTTAAAATTCCAATAATCAGAATTTTTTGAATTTATTTTACTCATTTAGTCCGATGAACTTTAATTTTAATAATAAATCTATGTTAAAATTAACTTTGTAAACCATGGTTAAAAAATTTTTAAATTGTTAAAACTTTTAAACTTTAAACATTGTATAATATTATTAAACTGAAAACTATTAACTATTTGCTAATAAGTATATTGATAACAAGTTGTTTGAAGTACATAATATTATAAGCAATATAGGTACGTAATGAAAAATGATTAATGACCAATGCTAATAATAACAAAATAAGTGTATAATAACGGTCTAACCACAGAGTATACACAATTTCATCTATTCTGTGGTATAATTAAATATCAAATACCTAACTAAAAGTTAAAGTAAATTAAAATAAGTAAATACAAATAACAAAAATAATTAATGTGGTATTATAGGTACATTTACGAAATTCAGTTTTACTGTTCGGGAATCATCTTTTTTCAGTTAATAAAAAAAATATTCGTGCAATTGGAATAAAACTCTGAATTCAGTTTTCCGTCGCAACGATTCACAACTAAGTGTAGTTTATTCTGGAGTAGATGATAATTCTGCCAATAATTTTGGCAGAAAATGGCAAACATCTGTTCTTAATAATATATTAGTTATTATAGTTATTATTCACTTATATTAGTTATTACTAATTTATCTATACGTATATATGAACGCATGGGAACCGCGATTCGAACAATTTATTTTTACCCGGGAACCAATTCCGTAGTTCCTCTCTCTAAAAATCAATCTGTACAAATTAATTAGTAATTACTTATTAGTCATGATATTGAGAATTTATATCGCAATCATTAAAAAAAAATACTTTTTATACTCCTATGAGTTAACACAAAGTAATAAAACGATCTTGTCCACTTCGAATATCATAAGCTTGCAGATACTAGTCTACCCATAACCCATAGGTTTAAAAGTTTTGACAGTATAATTGAGTAGGTATAATGTGCTACAAGCTGTATATAATAGCCGTATAATTCATCAAAAAATTGTAATCGCACTTTTGTTTACTATGTATAATATATTTATAATGAATTGTCAGTAAAGTAAAAAGTATAATATAGGTATAATTACAGCAACAAGAACCATGGCACAAAGTACCTACAAAATGTACAGTTTTGCAAGACATCAATCAATATTTATAGCTAATGTAACTGGAAATAAATGTAATATATTACAAGAATTAAGTAAATATTGAGTTTTACTTCCGGCCGAATGACCAAAAGCCGACTGATATATTGCACAAATAACGAATATCAAACAATCTGTAATATTATATTCGTATAATCCTATATCTAACTTTTATAATATTTTAGTGGAATAATTCCAAAACGAATTTCGACGTATTGTCGTATTGCGATCATGCAATGCCGCTATAATAATAGCGTAAAAAAAAACTGCCAGTAGTTCAATGTCGCCACTGTAGGTACTTAAAGATTTTGTTCTATTATATTACTTCAATGTATTCTGTGTATTCTATATTATTATTATTTGTTTTTAATTGTTTAAAAAACACTCATTGCTTATAAAGAAAATTATATTTTTAATTTATTATTAAAATAATATTAATTACCATTACACTATTATTTTATATTGTGGGTTAACATTAACTGTTCGCATGTAAAATAATATTTACAAAGAGGTTTTTTACTTAACATTTTTAAATCTCTGATTGCTAATTTTTGAAACGTTGAAATGGCTGCAAGATACTTTTTAGTATGCAAACCAATGTCGTGATGCAGAACTATTTTCGAATAATAGATATTTTATAGGCAACTGCAAGACGGAAACGTTTACCAACTAATTTCCATAAGGTGTTGTTTTTATATCATACATAGCAGGTTCTTAGTTTCTCACCAAACTATAATATATTATATTTGTGTTCCGCCAAAAATGCGGAAATCGTTGTTCTTGGCCGAAGTCTTCTTCGCAGAGACGTTCAAGACGTTTCGACCTGGGGAAATATTAACATCGTATTGCATAATATAATCAAACATGTCAGTTGAACTAAGCTAAAAAACAAAACGATCGTGCCGATCACAACTCTTCACTCCGAATTTAAAAATTGATAAGCCCATGAATAAAGCAGATAATAAAATAAACCTATCAAGCTTTGATGATATCTAGCGATAAGCGATATCATGGAAAAACAGGCACAACTGTAAAAGATTAAAGAAGTCCAGGATGTATAGGGAAATTGAAGAAAGGAAACATAGTTGATCAAATGCTTGGAAAATATTGATATAATTGCGTTTTTAGATCACATTTTTTGAGCTTAGTATTTTTTTGGGATTATATTATAATGCGCCTCCTATATGATCATTTTATGCGATTTTTTTCGGGTACAGTATTATTAAAACTCACCATTCGTGTTATTTGTTACGACTGACGTAAACACTCGTCAATAAAATAGTGACGATAAGAAAACAATAAAATATATCAAATATTATAATATTATAACATTCAGAGCTATGAACATTTTTTACAGCCTTAATAAAATTCAACATAAATTGCACGTTATAGTATAGGTTTGTATATTGTTATGAATACCGTCTGATATATTTATTATTATTTCATTTGACGAGTAAACAATAGATTTATATGGATGGAAAAATTAATAAGCTTGTGTAAGAGGAACTAGATAATCGTTAAAGTTGGTAATTTAACTCGTACAATAATTAATATACAAAGGTATCTGACAAAAAGACGTGAAAAAAAAATAAATTATACTAAGTAAACGTATGGAAAAAATCATAAAAACTATGTGGATAGTAAATAATTTAAGTAATATTCATAATTTGCCATCAAAATTTGATGAACAAATAGATTATTTTGAGTTTATCCCAAAAAAAAATAGTTAAATCTACATAATTTTATTTTGAAGTTTCAGTGTACAAATAAAAAAATAAAATGTTTTT
Organism: Macrosiphum rosae; assembly: GCA_016617965.1. Lineage (NCBI taxonomy): Eukaryota > Metazoa > Arthropoda > Insecta > Hemiptera > Aphididae > Macrosiphum > Macrosiphum rosae. The sequence goes on along the minus strand of WHPZ01587934.1, from coordinate 104,885 downwards.
CGTGACTCATACGAAATAGCACAGGCGTCTATAAATTATAAAATAGATATATGAAAAAAAATTTTAAATATCGAATAGAACAAAAGTTATTACTTATTTCATTTGTCAGGTCTTTCTTTTACATTCTGTATAGCATCGATTAAAAAGTAAATACACATAGGTATGTCGTATGTGTAAAACTGCTCTATGAATATACTCACTGATAAAACTGTTAAATGAAAAGTTTGTTTAATAATCGTTTAGTAAACATTGTTTTTACGTAACTTCAAAGACGATATAATTAAATTTTTTTTTTTTTTAAATCGTTTATTTAAATGAATAGGTATTTACAATCTGTACAAATGGAGACAACAAGTAAAATGTTTAGCATAATGGTGAAGGACAGTGAATGACATGAAAGAGCTTCATATAAGAAGCACCTGAGTTTAAATAATTTTCTTAAAAGGTATGGATCAGGTATTGAGTAGGTCTCTTAGACAGTTACGTTTGAGGCGTCTTATCGGCGGGTTTCCTGGGAGATGGTTAAAATTAACATTATACATTATTCTGACGGTCAGAATATAAATTATTAAACAACACGATAATTAAATCGCAAATAACATAAGTTTTATGCCTCAATACCCAAACAGTATTATAATTAAACCATATTTTAAATAATTCACTGCGAAAATCCGTATGATGCTGATAACGAAGTCTCGTCATCAGAGGACAGAGAGTGAATCACATTACATAGAATACATTTGTTTTACCCACATGTTACACCTCACTTGCAAACCTAAAGTAGACAAAGTAAGTACCCAACTATAAATTAGACGCTCTCTGACTTGCTATTAATGTATTACTAAAAAATAATTATAGTATTTGCTAAAAAATGTGTCTGTTTACGATACGCCAGTGATAGACCTTGTTTAAGTACCTATATGTTTCGTTACAAGAAATATAATATAATAGTTTTTTTAATTTATTTTTTTCAATTTAATTATACAAGCCTGGATTATGAATCGTGGGTTAGTAACTCAGCCGTTAGAACTCTGGTTAGTTTACCAGAGGAGGCTGAGAAAAGTAACGAACATAGTAATACCTTTAGAGTACAATATGAAAAAATACGTGTAAAAGAGCGTCTAGCTGCAGTGTCGCATGAAAAAATTTCGCCTGTGATAAACCTTGTGAGTACCCATAAGTTTCGTTATAAGAGCGATGAATGTATTGATTTTACAATGATGAGTGTTTTTTTTTGTGTCTGTCATTGCCTTTTAGGACAGTAAAATTGATTAGATTTTCTTCTACACTATCTATTCTGATAGAAAAGTGAATCTAGTTGGTACTAGATATAGGTATTAAATAACTATTGAGAAAATCAAAAAATTAACTCTTTAAAGTACCATCTTGGTCCGATTTGCTAAAAGATAAGATACTATAATATATTGAAATCGAATCCTTCTTTCTGGCAAAAATTTAGTATGCAATATAAAAAAAAACCTATGCAATTGTAAAACCACTAGATCCCTCTCTCCGCTCATAATCTAAAATGAATTTGTAGTTAAAAATGTATAAAATGTTTATCTTTTATACCTAACGATTAAAACCTTACAATACGTTTCCACGTAAGTAGGTTATTCTGTAACCAAAAAATCTCAAAAATATTATAAAATTACATATTAAATCATCAAGAATAACGATTATAGTTATTTTGTTGTAATTTTATAATATTAATTCTATATTTACCGGCTACCGTATTAATAATAAGTGTAATAACAATATAAATAGAATATATAATACCTACACTGACAAATCGTCACTGCTCAGAATCGTTTTTCGTATACGATGATATATTATATCATTGAATTCAAATATAATACCATCCATAATACAGGACCCACTTGTAACCTACTGTACGAGAGAGCGACATCCACTTACCCATCTTTTTTAATTAATTTTTTTTAAATTTAACTAGACAATCACGGAATATTAGAATCGTCAGTTAAAGAATCAGCCGTTACAACTCTGGTTAGTTTACCAGACGAGGCTGATGAAATTGACGAAGATCATAGTAGGATCAAACAAATTTGGTATGTTATTTTTTTTTTTTTAGAAGCCACTCTTTTACAACACTCTTGGAGTCCTGCTGTAATATACTCAAGTTATATAAAATGTTTCAACATTCTAATTAACTTATTAAAAAAATAAAAAATAATTAATGAAGTATTTAAGTTAATTTTTTATTTGACATTTAAAAATCCTATCATAATTATAATAATAATAGTGTATTGTCAATATAATATTTTACAAAAAGATAACAAGTACTAAAAGAAAACAATTAATGACGCCGCTCCATAAGCTTAGCTTGTGGTGGGTGCAGCAAGTTCAATACAACACAATAATATTACATAAATTATTTAAATATACATATAATATTCTATTATTTATTTACGTATTACACAGGACGTATAGAATAAACATTTCATATTATAGAGAAATATAATGATTCTTGATAATGATTTTTTATAATGTATCATAGTTAAGATTTAGATGTTTTAAAACATTTTTATAATGATATTTATTTTTATTTGATTTTTAATTAATGTTAAGCTTAATACATAAACGAATACCGACATTGAAAACCATTTTTCTACCAAATTCTTTATTGGTTACTGGGATATTCAGATTTACTGTTTGTTTCATGCGTGTTTGATAGCTATGTGACGGGTAATATTCTTTTAGATCTATGTTAAAAATATAATTAAGGATATTCCATATATACAAGCCATTTAGGTTTCTTACATTGAACATGCCATAATTGTTTTATTATATAAGTAGTGTCATACGTCTCTAATATCTATAGTACCTACATTAAAATAATAAAATGTAGTTCCTATTCAGTAAATGTATACACAATAATATATTTAAGCAAGTACCTACTGTTATTTCATTACTGCGGCCTACGGGTCGTCCTCGTCATATAATATTGTAGTCATCTTATTATTATAATATACAATCAGGGCTCGTTACTAATTCTCTTTAAACTAGTTTTTTTTATTAATTCATTATTTCAGACATATTTAGAGTAATAAATTGAGTCCGTTATTGTGTTAAACACCAATTATTATTAAACAAATTCTGAGTGTTTAATTTTTTTTTTTCGTTATCAGAATTTATTATAATAATATTACTGTTTATTAATAAATATTATAATATTAAAATATTATGCAAGAGTGGAAAACTCGGACATTTATTAAAAATTGTTTTTATGTTTGGTTCGTTGTTTGTTTATTATTCAAAAACAACACTCGTATTATTTTGTATAATTCACGCAATACATTTTTTACTACAAATTAAAATTAACAAAAAATACTTCTTTTGCACAATATTGTAATTCTGAAAATTTAAAAGCTTGAAAAAAAATCTAATTAACTTTGAATATTTATTTTATATCTACACAAACTCGGATTCTGAGACTCTGAGTATTTCGGAGTATGTGAAAAAGCATGACGTACTGAATAAATAATTTATCATATTATACGAGATAAAAATATACGACTTGGTATCATGTTCTAAATTCAACAAACATGTTCAAACATCAAATGAATGTTTTTAAGCCTTTATGGTCATATTATATCATTGAAATCATTAATCAAAATATGATTGCTGAAGTCATGTAAACACTTGACGATATCGGCGTAGCAAAACGTACGTTTTAATAGTTAGTTAGGTAGGTACTAGTAAACGAAAATTTATTGGTAAGTAATTTGGTAATTAATTTTTTTTATTGATAATAGTGAATATTTAGTTTGGCTGACCAACATCAACGAGTGTATTATTTTATTCAGTAGTTAAAAATATTTCCAACCTCAGCAATGTATGCGTGTAGTGCACAAAATAAAATTCACTTTATCATGATGTTACGGAACTAAATTGATAGATTATTATACTATGGACATTTGCATATTACTATACTATAGATATCAAAGGACTCGTGAATGCGTGAATTCACGAAGACGAACAAGTTAAATGAAAAATCCAAAGTTTTATTTTGAATCGTCGTATTGATTTTGAATTTCACATCACTTTTTAGTGTGGTGGAAACGCGCATTATGGTTCAAGTATTATATTAGAATATAGTAAGTTTAAGTAGTAATGGAGTAAAATGTACGAGAAAATCTCTGCAAATCAGTTTTGTTCTGTTTGACTTTTATTATTATACGATCTACATCAATAAAAAAATATCTGTGTGCACATTATATATATATATAACATAAAGACACAATTTTAAGACACGCTTTTAAACGATGTCTGGTATAAGAAAACGCTCGCCATTTTAAACGATTTTGATTCTGATACATTTGTAATGACTTTTCAGTTCGCTTTGCGATATGTACCTCAGACTTTGCGATCGAGTTTAGACGCATAACATAATAGTATAACCGTAGCAATTCTACGACATGGTTCGCATTATATTGCGGCGCGTTTAGCAATGAAATAATGTCAGTCACTCGTTATTATGTTACTAGAAGACGGCTGATAGAACGTTTCTCGGGTTTCAATACAATTTTGTTTTATTAAAATCATGTCTACTAACATGTATATAAGTGGTATGAAACCGGGAATATGCCGGAGCTCTTTCTGAAAACGCCAACGGGCCCGCAACACCGCCACAGCCGAGTACAAAGGGACTCGAAATATTTCATCGTCTGCAAACCACACGCGATGTAGTTCATATGGTAGGTATAATGCACACTTATAACACTTCCAGGATTAGAGAAGCGCTAAAAAGCATAATAATGTTTAATTATGAGCCACACTTGAAACAATATATTATATATGATATAATTCAATGTCATATGTATATTATATTAATCGAAAATAATATATTTTGTATAGGCATTAGGCACTGGACACAAAAATATTACATAACTCTACAAACATACAGAATCGCGGTACATACTAGGAAATAATTTTTATTTATTAACAATTCATTTGAAAACATCATATAATATATACTCAGGTAAGCTATATGCTATAAGAGTCATCAATGGAACACAATGATTGATCATTGATTTAACAGTTGAGGGATCACAATCAATAACATACAACTTATATCATACGTCTATAGGAGAATAAAATACGAGACGAATAACTTCATAGCCGTCTCTGACACTAAAGTACCTTCTTATTAAACACGCATATAATAGGAGCGTAAACCCCTAATTGAATTAATTCATCAGAGTTATTCTAACGGTTTTTCTACGTGATATACAATATCACGTTTCATACGAAAAAATTAAAAATTTTTTTTAAAATTCTTCTATGAATAGATATTAAATAAGCACATCATTATTCATTAATATAACTGGTATTTAAAACTGTCGTGCAGTTGATCCTAATAATAATGGCTGATGACATTAATAATAATTCGTATTGTCCGGTTTAATTTGCACAATACACGTTGTAAGACGGCGTGTTGTATAGGCAATTTAGGTACATATTTGGGTGCAATACCAGATGAACAGCACCAATGAGGTGTACAATATTATACATTACCATGACGTAATAACATTTAATGTAATAGGGCAGCTTGCACTTTGCAGTCCTTGCTAGGAATTTTGAACTAACCTAACCAAATATCAATCAAAATTAATTGCGGGTTGCATACTTCTTTTATTATTAAAAATATAATTTTATTAAAAATGGCGTTGTATTGGTAATTTAAAAAACATAATAAAATGTGTATTTCAGCTATAACTTTCTAGTTAATATATATATAAAAAGAAGATTTGATAAAATCACTGAAATAAATTAGTGTAGTTTTTCTCAGCGTTTAAACGTCGAGTCTGAACAGAATCTTTATACAATATGACGTATATTGTACGTGTTTTGTCGAAGTAACACGAATTCATACATTTAAGGACACCATAATATAGACTATGTTATTTATTGTAACTTGAAGTTTGAATTTTTTAACCCCAGGGTTCAAGGCCGGGAGTATGTGCACGCCTTTGGTGGACACACCTTAAAATTTGAATTTCAAACGCTCATAAAAATTTAATTTGACTTTCTTATAGACATTTTTTTTTTTTTTTGATAAAAGTAGATAATCTTATGAGGAATCTTGTATTACATTTTAAAAAGAAAAATTTTTACGAATTCTAAACTCAAAATAATTTGATAATTTTCGTGATTTTTCCATATTCTGTCAATTTTTGAACTTTAAACGCTTTTAAAAAAAAAAACTGTGACTAAGGATTTTTATTATTTTTCATCTGCCTTTGAAAAAATATACTAGGAGCTTTCTATTAAATTTTCAAGCTTTCGCAACCAACAAATAAAATTTTATTGATATTTTTAGAAAAAAAACTAAAAACAAATGGAAAATTAAAATGCCCCTAAACAGTTCAAAATAAATCAAAATATTTTGAAAATGTTATCGTGTATAGAAAATGCAAATATAAACAACAAGTGAAAATATCATGTATATACGTTCATTTGTTTTAGAGTTACACCAAAAACCAAAATCGATTTTTTGGAAAACTGATTTTGCGTTAAAATTCTTGTTTTTCCTTAACTTTTATGTTGTTTTTCCCGGCGCTTGTGAAAACTACTGTGAAATTTTTACTTTTGACCCCCTAAAGTACCAATTAGATTCACTTTCCTATCAGAAAAGCTACTGTTGAAGAAAATCCAAGCACTTTTACTGTCCTAAAACGTGACGACAGACACAAAAAAAAATAAAAAAATAATAAAAAATAAAAAATAAAAATAAAAAAAAACACACATCATTGTAAAATCAATATATTCATCGTTTCACTCAGAATCTAAAATTGGAACTCAAATCATCATGTGTAATGTGTTATGTACGAAAATACATGACATCATGAAGTGCATTATAAATTTCGTGAATCAAATTCAAACACAGGCAATAAAACCCAAAAATAAAAAAAACAAATGTTTTGCTGGTACGGCGTATATCTGATCAAAAATATAAAAATTGAGTTTAATTTTTTATTTTAGTTATATTTCTCTTAAATATTAAAAATTATTTTAAATAGGTACCATTATAACTGTGTATAGTTTCAGAAAAACTATTATACAATTAATTTAGAGAATATTGACACTTAATAAGAATAGTACCTACTATCACTCTATACATATAGGTTGTACGTCATAATAATATACTAATATGAATTGAAAGTTCTTGTAATATTACTAAATAAATTGTGAAAATTAATAAACTCGAAATTTCCAATATACATATTTTATTAAACTATATTATAATGATAAACGTTTTTCAAGTGTAAACTTTTAACAATTATTATTTTATATTATTGTTAATTGCTTGACATTACTTGTACCTACTGATAATTCACAAAATAAATACAACACGATAATAGGGGAGACTGCGGTTTGATGGGATACCTAACTTGTAAATCATTCATTTTATTTATTGTCACGCTTAAATAACAAAATACACAAATCCGGTTTTTAAAAATACTCATTTAGAGATGATATCAAAATATAGCGTGTTATATTATAGTTTATAATATGATTTATGTTTTACGGAAAAGTGGCATAATAGGAAAACAAAGAAATATATTATTTCTCACATTATTGATTTACATATTGTTTAAATCATCAATTTATATAGACTGTTGTTTATAGTATAATACATATTGTATAAGTAGTACAAAATATATAAACATATATACTATATGTAGGTACATGTATATACATATATGTATAAAATGTAACTTTCGTTATTTGAATTAACGTCTCAAACGTTAAAGCGATTTAAATTAATCCAAGTACTGTTTCTCGATATGAATTTATTAGTCGTTAGCATTTTGTTTTGCTTAGCTTCCAAAACATTTGACATTACCTACAAATATATTTCAATTGTTATAAAGTCTTAAGTTTTGCAATTTTAGTTCGTGTACAATATGACCTGACTGACCATATTTTGGATTTTGACACGAGATCTGCTAGTGACTCGCAGACGGTCAAAACTTTATTATGATTTTCCGTACCTAAAATCAAACTTTAAAAAGATATATACTGAGAATAATTTAAAGTTTCAAATTACCTTTTCACTTAAACGATTCAAAATCGTAGCTCTATCAATTCAGAATTATAATATTATTATGTCGAGCGTAACGTTTTTTTTTGATACCATGTTTAAAGCTGTATATTATACATGTATATAAGTATATAACACAAAAATTCAGAATATATAAGTATAAAGAACGACACTAAAAATAATTCAAAAGGCGCTTTTGAAAACTTGTGATATTTCGATATGACATATTTTATAGTCCTCTCGCCGATCGAAAAAATTAATAGCGTCGTCCACTTATCATAAACACTAGAATTCTGCGTGTTCATTAGGACAGAAATTATTGGTACAGTGAAACATTGGAGTTGCAGTTGATACTTGATGCGTTTTTGAAAACAGTTGTACTGCAATCTATATACTTAGAGAGGAAGAACGAATTTTTAAAAGACTTGGTATAACTTGACAAAGTTAAAACATTTAAGGTGCGACTCTGGGTAGGTATAGATTTAACGATGATGTCGTACGATTGCAATACTATTTTATATTTGTCGCAGAAATGAATAATAATTTCTTCATAGTCATAATATTTTTTAAATTTGTTTGAACTTTTTATCACATCGAATATAATATTCAATATCGTGCGTTATGTGTTCGAACTATATAACGGTTTATAGTTTTGTATAAACATATTATTATGTAACTTATAGATTCCATGTAGCGAAGCGAAGGGCTGTTAGTTCTACAGCGTTGGCGTGTTTTTTTTGTTTTGTTTTATTGAAAACTCCTATACAACTGCGAGTCGTAAAAATATTCAACAAGTTGGGGAGAATTGAAAACGGAAGGTGATTTTCCAATTTTTCTTATTCTTTTTGCCAAAATATTAATAAGCTACGAAAGTTGATATTTGAATTATACATACATTTTGATATCTACCGTTAGTACCAAAAACAAATGTCAAATATAAATAGTACCCAATATCAGAATTTTGCTGTATTTCTCTATATTTTGTATTAAATTGTAATGTCAAATGTGTATGAATTTAAGTTATCTTACACTAAATAGTAAATACTCTCCATAAAAAAAAATATACTTTTAAATTACCAAACAGAAGATCGGATTTTGTCCGCCGGCCGCCGTGTTCCTTCGAGCTAGAATAAGGGACCGGTGAACTGGGCTGGTGAAAAACATCACTCTCTGTTTACCACAATCCAACTCTATATTATAAAAGAACCGGACGGCAGACGCATACACTATAATAATTATTTAAAAATATTCCGTTAAATTATTGTTTACTCAAAAACATGATAACATCGTTACCGTGATGTAAAGCTATGAAACATAATATTTTACAACGTAGGAATACGTTACACATAGATGGAATGGTTTTTCAAAATATAATTAATTTTCAAAAATGTACGTTCCGCGAAGTCTTCCTGTAATTATTTTAGAACATTAGATACCCGGTAATGTTTACCAAGGTACTTATAAGTATTAAGTATACATACCACTATGTTGAAAAGTAGGTGTGTACCTCGACATCACGTTATTAAGCATAATGCCAATGTAATATACGTGTTCAATTTGAATTCAATGATAAATCATTGGATACGAAAAAAGATTTTGAGCGAAGACTAGATCATCAGCCTGTACATTATCAAGTGTCTAAGTATATTTTACGATATACTTGCTGTCCCACCTAGCGCTGTCCGTTCCAAAGATAAGTTAAAAAAAAAAAATAATATATTTGTCAAAAAATGCACATGCCAAATTCCTACGGCGGATCGAGTGTTTTTCTGCCGTCCTATATCCCATGACTTTGTGTGCAAAAAGTGGAAAATCCAAAGTCACGTTTGAGTATCTAGCAAATCTCACACACCTAGCTCAAGTGAAAATCCATTTAAGTGGTGTAAACTAAACCACCTAGGTAGGCAATAATCTATGCCTTAACTGTACTCATTAAATATTCGTAATCTTTACAATTTATTATGAATTGTCAATTGGTAATCTACAAGAAAGATAAACAATGATAAAATCTTTATTCATTATCCCATAAATAATCACCAAGTTAACTATTACTATTCGAATATCTCGAAGTTTGATAATCGAAGCATATTCCGACCACTCAAATCGTGTATACATACACAAAAAATTAATAATTAAGAATATGCATTGTACAATGAATACATCCAACGCTCCGCTCACAATATAAAAAATTAGATTGGTTGACGAAAATGTAATAGTATGGAAAAAAATATGCTAAATTTTTCATGACATTTTAAACCCCTAAAAGCAAGTCACCGATTTTTTTTAAAAGTTACTCATATTTTTTTCGTTAACTTTCAAAAAAAGTAACTTATCTTAGTTTAAAGTTAAAATTTTAAAATTTGCAAGTATAAAAAGGTGTTCTGTTGTACAGTAGGGTACAAGTGGGTCACTGTATAATGGATGGTATTAAATTTGAATTCAATGATATAATATAATTGTATAAGAAAAACGATTCTGAGCGGAGACGGTATGTCAGTCTAGGTATTAGACATATTATATAATAATCTATGGTATTAAAAAAAATTGACCTATAATAAATTCCAAATTAATCATATCACAGTATCCATGAGGTACTTATAACGCGTTATACATCAACAATAAACCCTGATACTATCATAGATATATAATAGTGCGTACTTTAGAAGTTTCAAGTACCCACGAATCGGTGATATTGAATTGAGTCCATGCTACTTTTATGTGTTTGAGTCCGTATAGATCAAATGTCATAACTACCTGTTAAGCCGGTGACTTTGAACCTTGCACATCAAGTGAATTCATGTCATCATATTATACAGGATATGCAACGATAACGGATATTCATGGGACATCCAAACATTTTTATTCTTGTGGACACTCTTCTGTGAATACAGTCCGATACATATATAAAACTTAGAAACAAAGCAAAGAGACCATGTAAAAAACATTAGAAAAAGAAAATTTTTTACGGGAGCAGACAAACAAATACATTAATATGCAAATTGGCAGGTTTGACTTTTTAAAATATACATCATTTAAATTTTTAAAAGCAACTATTTCATTATTAACATTATTATATTACACATTATTATTGTTATTTTTAATTGACTCTTTAAACTTATTATTATTTTTTATATGATACAAAAAAAAACAGTGTACCTATACAATCATACATAATAATTATTATTTTTAATATTTTTTAATTAATTAACTCTTTATACTTATTATCATTATTATTATCATTAAAAAAAAAACAATCACACCAATTTTTTTGGAGATTACTCAGCCAACCTCCACGTGGTGTCTTCTGGGTAACGGTAATAGGCTGAAGGGACTCAACTCGAACAACCTAAAAATATTGGTTGGACTCAACTCCGATAACCCAAAAGTATTTGCTGGACTCAATTCAATATTTGGGACTCAATTCAATGTTATCCCCACGAATGATATTATACAATCACAACAAAATAACCAAAATAGTTATTCTAGGTTTTTTCTGTGCTTATATATTTTTCAGATTTTTTGGTAACAGAATTAACTACTTACGTGGAATCTTGTTTTAAATTTTCAATCCTTAGATATAAAAGTTGAACATTTTATAAATTTTTAACTACAAAATAATTATTCAATTTAAAATTTTATAAATTTTGTCAAAATTCGATCTTTAAATACTTATAAAAAAAAACTGTGCCTATGTATTTTTAATATTTTTCAACTGATATTGTATCAATATATTAATAGCCTTGTATTAAGTGTTTACACTTTTTGACCCAACAGATAAAACTTTATTGATATTTATAGAAAAAAAAAACTAAAAAAATTGAAAACTGAAAATGTCCGTAAACAGCTCAAAAAGAGTCGAAATATTTCGAAATAGGAAACGTATAGGAAATGCTAATATAAACATTCAGTGAAATGTTCATGTATATACGGTCATTTGTTTTAAAGTTACACCAAAAACCAAATTCAATTTTGTGAAAAATCGATTCTGCGTAAAAATTCCCGTTTTTCCTTAATTTTTCTTTTGTTTTTCGTGGCGCTTTTGAAAATTACTGGGAATTTTAAATATTGACCTCTTCAATGCCCCAATGATATTCACTTTCCAATCGAACAAGATACTGAAGTTGAAAATCGAAGCATTATTTCGACTACTTATCGTGTACACAGACACACACACACAAAAAAAAAAAATTAAAATAAAAAATAAAAAAAAACACACATCATTGTAAAATCAATACATTCATCGTTCCACTCAGAATCTAAAATTCCAGACTCATAATATGGTTTAATAGATAGTTTTTCTTTACGCTCAAGAAAATTACTGGTTAAATAAAACGATTCATCAAAGTAAAAACCTTATTCGAAAATTTGAATTATTTTTCGTACGATAATGAATTAAATTAAGATACTTTTGAATAAAATGAACTTGAAGTTAACACGTTAATCTTAAAAAAATAGTAACCTATTGAGTTAAAAGTTAATTTGAAAAAAAAGTTTCGAGTTAATTAACTTAACGTTTTAACTTAATTTTAACTATTAACACTTTTATGCCCAGCCTTGCCTAAAAGTAGATACTTAATCGTATATCGTTATTACGCTTCTTAAAACATGAACGCCTTTTTTCATGACAAAGTGGTTTATGGAGCCGAACCGTCGGCCGATTGATGTACAAAGCCACCACAGTGAGAGGGGGTCGACCGTATAGAAATTGAAATTTATTATGTACCACTACAACAACAGTCCACAGCTGCTACACATAATATTGTGTATGCGGTGTAATGCAATATAAACGACCAGGACAACTGCCATGTCACGGATATTTCCAAGTTGATCGTATTATTTAATCTCATTAGCCAAATTGGCTCCCTTACTTGTGGACATCATAGCAATACTCTTACTATTGTACTACATACTAGTACATCTCTTGTACGTATTGGTCCGTGTAATTTTATCTAGAAAAGGATTTATAGAGCAAAAAGTTCGTCATTACGTGGACAAAGCTATTTATATGCTTTTGTAACGGTAGGTATGTCTGTGAATACTTTTAAAATCGGATAAATCATATTATTTACATATTACGTAATAATATACTATTATAATGACACATCGAGTAAAATACGAATGAATAAATAAGGAATACGTTGTGCCAAAACTATTATAGTCCTTATGAGGTATACAGATCCTAATGACCTTGTGGTCAGTATAGTTATTTTATAATATTATAATCCATATTTTGCATGTGATTGCTTTTCAGAAAAATATTATAATCAGGATAATCAAGCGAATACATAATAAATTTATGACTGAAACATGAAACAACTTATATAAAATTACTTTTCCAGCGACCTTTAAACTATTTAACCAGGTAGGGTTTCTTATGGTGTACGTAATATGAACTAAAACAAAATATGTATATTAACACTTTGTAAAATCAAGTAGACAATTTTATTTATTTTTTGGGTATTCCTTGTAACATTGACCAGACGATTATTATTTTATTTAAACTAAAATCATTTGATTATAGCATTGTTTCCCCCTTTTCAAACAATCGTCTACCACCTATAATTCAAACATTTTTTTTTTTATAAACGACAATTTACGCTAGATATAACTATATTATTACAAACAGACAAAATATATGTTAGAAGGATACTTATTGTAAATATAGTTTTTAATTTATTTATCAAATCCAAAAATAACCTTCAAGTATTGAGTTATAATAATATCTTGTCAATATATATATAAAAAAAAAACATTTTAAAAATTAGTACATCATGGAATTTTATTATTTAACCTAATCGTTTGCATTCAACTAAATATGTATAAATATTGAATATATATATTATTTAGTTTCATTAAGTATAATATAAGTAGATAAGCTAATTTTTAAGTTGAAGTATGTACCTATATATTTTTAGATTCTGAAAAAAATGACGCATGAATTGGTTTATATATAAATAATACATTTTGATCCTTTTCTTAGAAAACTTTTTCTGTAAAATAGAGTGCTTCTAAAGTTTGACATTGCCTGATTGGAAAACGACTTTAATTGTATACATTTTAAAACGACTCCGTTCGTTTATCGATGTTATCAGTTATTCATACATAATCGTTAATTGCAAAAAAAAAAAAAAAAATACGGAGAAATGAAGGTATCTAACCATCTAAGCAAACGTGGTTTCAATCGAGTTCTGCTCATAATCGTTTTTTAAAATGCAATAATAATTCATCACTGTTTTCAATAAATTACGTAATACCACAAGAAAAAATATGTAACACCCGCTCTTTATACTATCATCTATCAGTGTACCTAACTCTTGTGTCGGAATATTTTTTTTTTTTATATTCCAACGTAACTTGTTTCAGCAACAACACATGCATATAGGTATTATACTAAACGGATTCCTTGTTTGAAAAACATACAACCCGTAAACATATTATTATATTTTATTATTATTGAAATTGAAATTACCATACGGTTGAATGATGATGAAGTGTGAACATACGGTCCACTGCACCGATCATCCTTAGGCGGCACACACACCTTTGTCGATGCCATAAAATCCCACAATTTACATTTCAAATACATTCCGGTGTCTGAGCAAAATATATGCGTATATTAATGTATTATATTATATTATACGATTGAGCTCTCTTCATTAACAATCGGGGGAGCTGACGATTCACCAAAACGTCTGCAGAATGCGAAAATACCTCTTTATGCGTACAGCAGCTCACGACGTACGCAGTCGGGTATATAGTCGAGCCGTTCGTTTAGCACAAAAAATTATTGATCGATTTATTTTCAAGTCAACATAATATAATATCATATTATAATATTGTATTCACAGCGATATGTGACGTGTTCACTAAAGCAGCTGGGTACACAGAAAAAGCGAAATCGTCGCGCACGCTCGAAATACAAGAGTTAAAAATCGCAAGCCGTAAGACTTCGTCATCCAATAGTTCAGTCTTGAACAAACGGAATTCGAAAATATGAATAGGGTATACTCATTACTGAGTTATGAAATGTACCCTGTTGTTGTGGACGCACGCTGTATAACATTGGACGATATGCACACGAAGAGCAATGTTTTGGAAGGGCTCGCGTTGTTGCCCTCTCACGTTTGTTATATCGTATAGGTACGTGTCTGTCTCTGCCAACAGCAACGTTGCCAGAGAACTTATAGTTTTCCCGTGCAAATTCAGGCCACAGTATTCTTTATTGGAAATAATTATGTACACTGCATTTTTCAGAACAATTAATAAAAGTTTATAGGAGTTGTGCGTATTATAATATTTTACGTTTCAGCAACTTTACACCATATTTTTCAGAGCTCGAGGGACTTCATGTATACGCGTTTGGCATATTATTATTATCCGTTAGGAATGTAAACAGGAGAAAAGGGATTCGATACAAATTTGAAACTTTATCGTCTAGATCACGAATTTAAAAAAGCGGGTAAGTGGGTGTCGTCTTCTGTACAGTATAGATTACAATAGTGGGTCACTGAAATGGATGGTGTTAAATTTGAATTCAATTATGTAATATCATTGTACAATATACTTATACGAAAAACGATTCTGAGCGGATACGGTTTGTCAGCCCTAGGATATTTTTTATTTTATTGTTATTATTAATACTGTAGCCGGTATGATGAATCAATATTATTTGTATATAATAATATACTTTGGAAATTTCAAGTAGATACCTACGAATAACATTTTTAAATTACTACAAAAAACTAAAAACGTTATTCTTCATTTAAATATTTAATTTTGTCCAAATTTGAACTTAAAATAACTATAGAAAAAATTGTATTTATAAATTTCTTAGATTTTTTGGTTACATTATGAACTATTTTACATTTTCAATTCTTAGCTATAAAAATTGAACATTTTATACATTTTCATTTTAATAAAAATTAAAATATGTTGACAAAATTTGAACTTAAAATTTTATTTAAAAAAAATATTGTTCCAAAAACAAGAATTTTTCTTGATAAAGGTAGGCAAACTTATGAGGAATCTTGTATTATATATATATATATATATATATTTATATATTAGTTAAAAAAATAATTTAATAAGTGAAAAAGTTTTTATTGACAATAATTTATAAAAAGTTTAGATATTTTAAAATTCACTACCTAGGTTTTAATTGATTATGTAGATAATTATTAATTCCGTCTGATAATAATAACCAATATTTACACGGCTTAAATGGGGCAACTCCCGCTTCAAGATAATAATGTATACTGTTCCGATTTTTACGGTCCTGTGTTTTAATTTACCGCTAAATATTTTCCTAATTAAGAGGACGTCACACCCACACCCCCATCATACAAGTGTGTAACGTACCAAATTTACACTCAGCAGACCACGTTTATCTCCGTTAGTTTAAAAACTAGAGTGAACCGATCTATTACGAAATTTTATGGTAATAATATTATCTCTGTTCGTTTGTTGGTGTTTTACGGTAGCTCAATTTTTTAGAAAGTTATGCATATATAATACATCGTAAATTAAAAGTGCTCATAACTCCCTCAAAAACTGAATAATCGTATAAAACCAACTTACAAACACAGATTATGTTCTTACCGTCATAATAGGTTTCATAATATTATAGTTTCATTTTCATAATAGGTAGGTTAACCTTTCCGTAATTATTTTAGAATGTTACATTCAACATTGTAATATGTTACCATGGAATTTAAAAGTTTATTAGAATATTACATGAAAATTCTTTTTTATGGTAATGTACTCAGTTTGTAACAGTCCTTTGAGTCTTTGAACGGTGAGTACCTATATGTCAGTTATTAATATTATAATATTATGTCCTAACACTGAACAATTTAACATTATTCCATTTTTTTTCTAGATTTCTAGAACCGTGGTGTTATTTTTATTTGTTAGTTTATTGTTATTGACGGTTGTCTCCAGATCAACCGATGAGGATATTTATGACCAACCGATACAGAATATAGATTTCGGCATCAAGTACTTAAGTATTCAATTACAGAACGGTGTGTAGTTTGAACCACCGAACAGTGAAGAATCTGTGGATTAAGTCATAAACTGGCCACACCCGGCTATTCCAATGTACGGTTCCACAAAGTCACAACCACTTAAACCAGTGGTCCGCACCACCGGGTCTCAGCCAGAGAAATTAGTGGACGTAGGTTTCACATGGCAGCATTAGTCGTTACCCAGGTTCCGTGATTTTACCGGGTCGCTGGCACCTAAATCAGAAGTCTGTACCACTGGGTCTCAGCCAGTGAAGTCCGCGGACGTAGGATTCACCTGGCAGCATCAGTCGTTACCCAGGTTCCGTGGTTATACCAGGTCACAGCCACCAAAATCAGTGGTCCACACCACCGGGTCTCAGCCAGAGAAATCCGTGAACGTAGGTTTCACATCAGGCGTGGTTCTAGGACTACATTATCGTATGGGCAACAGTAGATTTATAATTAGGTTTTAACTGCGAATAATATTCCTCATTTCCTCCCAATTCCATAATAAGATACACCAGACATTTTGGTATGGGCAGCTGCCCACTCTGCCCATACGATATAGAACCGCCACTGTTTCACATGGCAGCATCAGCCGTTACCCAAATTCCGTGATTATACCTGGTCGCTGTCACCTAAACCAGTAGTCCGTACCACTGGGTCTCATCCAGCAAAATCCGTGGATTGATATTTCACCTAGCTGCATATACCTACACCCATGTACCGAGTCGCTGCCACTATAACCATTAGTAATTATTATTAAATAGACCTTCAAATATATTCCAACTGGCCCACTAAAATTTCGCATTAATAATTTTAGATTCTGAGCGGAGCGAGGAAGCTATTGGTTTTACAATGGTGTTTTTTTTTTTTTTTTATATCCTCTATACAAAATTTCTACCAGAAGGAGTGCTTCGATTCCTACATATAGTACCTTATATTTTAGCAAATTGGATCCAAGAAAGTACTTTAGAGAGGTCATTTCATTTTATCAATAGTTATTTAATGCCACGGGAAAAACCACTGAAAAATTACGAAAAACCGCTAATAATGTGATTTTAATTTCTAACGCTTTGTTTATCACCATATAAACGAATAAAAAATAATAATATTATAATATTAATTCAACTAGCATAATACTATAATAAATAATAACAATATAAAATATCCAGACTGACAAACCGTTTCCGCTCAGAATCGTTTTTCCTATACAATGATATTATATCATTGAATTCAAGTTTAATAAAATCCATTATACAATGACCCACTGTACAGCAGAGCGACATCCACTAACCCGAATTATACTTTATAATTTTACATAACATTTAGATTTTGTCTTGATTCTGAACGAAACAAAGAATGCATTTATTGTTAATGATGTGTGGGTGTTTTTTTTTGTGTTTATGAAGACACTTTTTCTAGTAAAAAACATTCTATGATGATTAAATTCGATGGAGGTTTATTGAAAAAAATTGGATCTAAGTATTTTGTACTTTTGGGAGGTGAACAATTTAAAACATTCGGGAAAAACTAAAAACTAAAATACAATAATACCTATGTTAAAATTTAAATATTAGTAAAATAATTGTTAGGGGACCAACAAGTCATATCTTTTTAGTCAGAACCGCTATTTAATCGTATACGATGATTTATCATTTAGTTAAAACTTATCACATCTTACATTGCAGTGCCTATTCAGTACTAAACGACGAAGTATCCTCGGACTCCTACTGAACAACAGAGTGGATTAGTTTAATACATTTTAAATTAGTTTTCCTAAATGCAATTTATATAGTACAAAAAGTATTAAAATATGTTACATGATGGTATAATTTATTAATGTATTGTTAATATAAAACTAGTAAGCAGTGTTGGGAATTAATAATTATCTAGATAAAATTATTTATGTAATTATCTTATCTAGATAAAAATAATTAAATCATCTATATATAATTATAATTATCTTATCTAGATAAATGTAATGGTTATCTGTGGTAATTTATCTAGATAAATAATATAATAATAAGAATATTTTTAAATACTGAAATAGCCAATAATTTACGAGAACTTAGTAGTGATTCCAAATTCCAATATTATTATAGTTAAAAAAAGAAATGCTTACTGAAATATTGTCAGTTTTATTTTGTTATTTTATTTTTATTCAAGTTGTATTAAAAATTAAAATTGTATGTTATTTTAGTTGATAAATGACATTAATGATTTATTAATTAATAAATATTAAATAATTAGTAATCTCTAATAAATTACATTATTTATAATATAATTTAAAAACAAACTATCTATTTTTTATCTAGATAAATATATGTGTATTTTTATCTTTATCTACCTAGATAAAAAAAAAATATGTTACCTATATTTTATCTTATCTAGATACATTTTGAATGAATTAGGTATCTATTATCTTATCCAGATGATTTTTTGGTTATCTTTTCCCCAACACTGCTAGTATGTAATAAGTACTCACCAGCAATATCATATAACGGTGAATCTTATATAGCTGAACCCTTAAGAACGAGTTAATCGATTAAAGGCGATGCAGCAGTAACTACAATTTGACATCTAACCTATAGGATGGTGACAACAATAACGGTTATAGATTTTCATATTTCAAACAGCCATATCTTATGTGCACAAAAAAGCCTGTCACCTGCGATACAATAACATAACGTTAACGACGTTGAAAGGAATAAGGGATAATAACGTATACACATTTATTTTTGTATTTGCTATGCTAACTGATGTGTTCACAAGGCTAAGTACAATACAAATCATTTGTAAAACTGTTCAAACCCTCCCGCTCTTGTTTTTGTTTATTTTTTCAATTTTCTCTTGTCATCGCTGCAAGCCTCAAACAATATTGTGAAAAGTATGTTTGTATAATTGTATAAAATATTAAAATATTAACTGTATAATGAATGTTGTGGATGTTTTGTGAGCATCACGAGACCGAATTGATATAAAACAATTGTAGATACGGTACCAAGAAACGGGCTTGAACGTTATGGGAAGATAAAATTTAATTAAACGAGAATGAGTACGATAGAAAACAAAATTATGAAACCTATTAAACGTAAAAATTGGGGGACGAGGTGGCCGAGCGGTCAACGCGTCGGCTGCGGCGCTGCCGGTTCGGGTTCGATCCTCGACCACTAGGCGGCATTTTTCTCCGGGCAAGTCACGGTGTCCGGAGAACAAGTGCCGCCATCCTCCACTCCGGGGCATGGCAGAAACCTACGGGTGCCCCATTCGAAATTCTGCCAAAACACAAACACTCACGTGTAAGCCCCCACCAACAAAAAAACCCTACCATCACCACCTTACAACCTACTAACAGCTAATGGCCATAGATGCCGGGCTTAATGATCAATAAAAAAAAAAAAAACTTAAAAATTATGCATTTCAAAAGGTATAATATGCTATATAATATGTTATAATTATTATAACTAAAAATTTAAAATAGTGTGTTTGAAAAAAAGTGTTTGATGATAAACAAGAATAGGGAAAAAGGCATATAAATACCTAGTTTAATGGTGTTGCAATATCTTTTATCTACATGACATTTTTTCAAAATCGGTATATCTGAATTGGTTCCGAAACGTCCGAATTGGTTCCCGGTTTGTCACAAAGGGTATAACCGAATTGGTTCCCAGGTTGGTACTAAGGGTATATCCGAGTTCCAGAGTAAAAGCATTTTAAATTTTCCTTCCCATTTTATACAGACTTAGGACTGTCCACATAATATTATGCATGTATGGTTAAAAATTATGCTTTTTTTGTCATAAATGCTACTTTTTTCATTTTTAATTATATCTTTTTTTTTTTTTTAATTCGTCCAGTAAAATAAAATTTAATATAATAATAAAATATATTTTTAATTCGTCCATTTCATTTCTTTTTTTTTTATAAGTTTTATGTATTATTTAGGTAAAAATTTATAACAAACATTTTTGATAAACTCTAATCTATTTATTTCATTATTTTCGTATTTATCCATTTCTGTTTTTATATATATTTCCTTATTTTTAGATTTAATATTTTGTTGTTTCCCTGTACTTCGCAATTTTACGTATGTTTCTATTTGAACTTATTTTAATACATCGATGAATTGAAAGATGTTTGGATGTGCGGAATAAAAGCAACTGTTGAACTTGCTCTGAAATGATTCACAGTAATTAGTTGTTCGTTTTATACTACTGGTATATTCAGCCCACATTGTTGGTGGAAATGAGCTATATTTTTCAATATAATGTTCAAGTATGTAATCAAAAAATTCTTCAAGTTTTCCATTAATCGGTTTTAATGACATCAAATCATTAGTATAGCAATCGTTAACTTCCTCTGGCGATAATAAGGATAAACCAAAAAACAATTGTTTGGCCTATTTCGGAATCGTTGTTTTTAAATTCATTTGAAAGCCCTATTTGTTGTATCTTCCTCCACCATGATTGGCCCAAGTGAAACCGACAACCTTTTAATTGAGCTGAAGGCCATACTTCGGAGATCGCTACATGAATGGCTCTTTCAAAGTCAGCATATATTTTATCCGGGTTTAAATAATTTTTAATTAAACGAAAAGCTTTTGTGTACATATCACTTGTTTAATTTGGAAGTAAAAAAAAAACTAGAGGGACATAGTAGTTATTTTTTACACCGTGAATTGAATAAAGTTGGAAAAAATTCTTTGGACAACTTTTAAAAGTACCGTCAATAAACACAGATTTCATTTGACTTAAAACTTCCAAATTGCTATCACACGAAAATCCAATAATATTGATTTCAGCACTGTTAATAAATAAAAAATTTTCTCCCCGATTAGTTATTAAATTATAATTATTTAATATGTTATGAGTTTCGCTCAATGTTTTGGGCAAAGTAGGTACTTTACTACACCGACTATAATGTATATTTTTTCTAATTCTACATAAATCTTGAGCATCTATGGTTTCAATATTGGATTTAGCCAACTCACAGCGAATAATTTTTGCTGGCCGCCCATGTAATACTTTTAGAGCTTTTTGTTTTGAAGTGTTATTTAATTTCTGTCTGTTGAGTTTTTTTTCATTATCTTTTTCATGGTGATGTGTTATACTTTTATGAACAATTGTATTTAGTTTATTTATTTTCAAATACGACTTACATTTTCTTTTTGCACATGTCCAACGGTCAATGTCGTCTGCCAACTTTTTTTGAAACCCAAATTTATAACCGCCTAATACGATAAGTTTTTATTTTTTTCACTGTACATAAATTCCATATTCAAGAAGTTTTAAACACAAACAAAAACGCAAATACAATCACTATACTACGTACACTCTGCGGTTATATCGGTGAATAACTGAATGCCGTAGATACCGACTAACAAGTAACGAATCGATATCCGTCCATATCGATAATATACCACTCGTTTTATCACGGTTACTTATAAATATGGGAAATATGTTATAATAATATTATTAGATTGTATCTCGCCTTATCGGGAACCAATTCCGATGTGTACCGCACTACCGCCTACCTATAATACCGGGAACCTATTCGGATGTGTGTTGCCTGGGTTGTCGGGAACCAATTCGGATGTCAATTTTCAGGTATGGGAACCAATTCGGATGCATCCGTCAAAATATGTGCAATAACTGTTTACCCCAGGCATACCTCAAGAACCAATGCTTAACCATCTTGATTATACTGACTTATCTTGAAGTTTAAATCGCCTAATTGAAATACATATTTGTTAAAAACGTTATTGACTTTGTAAGTAATATTTTTTTATTGTTAATTATTTATATAATATTATAATAATTTACAATAAGGATTAATTATTTAAAATGATTAACTAACCCTTGACTGAAAATGTTTACGAACTGTGTTGTATAGGTACTTTAGATTTTCTTATAGCAAATGTGTTACTTTACTCAAGTTAGGTAAAGTCTATACGACTAAAGGTTTTGAATATTAAAAGCTAATATTTTTGTTTCATTTCCTATACACACTTGATGCTTTCAAGTGTCTAAAAAAAACAATGGTAAAAAAATGTTATAAAAGGAAGGTTTTAACATTATTTTAAAAATATTAAACAATTTATTTCCAAAATACCATTAAAATTTAAAACATGTAAACTAAATTTACTAATAGTATTGTATGATGAGCAAAAGTTATAATATCTATAATAAATTATAATGATGATATTTCTTCAAAAACTTTGGTTTCATTAAAAGAACCTAAAAGAATACGACAATGTATTATTTTGTGACATTTTTTTTTGACTAACGTAAATAATAAATATACAGTTAATTTGGAATCATCATGTTCTCGATAATTGGACGTCTAGTAAATGTTTGACATCTAATTTTTGATATTATTTTCACTTCCCAACTTCTCGTCACCAACTTATCTGCTTTGCCAATTTGTTTTTCACCTGTAGGTGTCTCACATATCATCCATTTGCATTGGTGGGTAATAACACATTTTAACAAAGTGATATTTATATTTTAATATCGTCAAACATGAAAAAAACCACTAGAAGTTATAATATATTATGGTAATAGCTTACATCGGTGACGGTTATGAACTAATAATGAGTTATTATGGGTAGGCACCTTAGTTTATGTACTCGTACACTTTCCGTTTACTTTTGTCAGTAGATGTCGCTGCCATTATGGATATTGTAACATTAACTTAATTTCAGATTTCTGATTCCAAACCACCCGCGGACTCGATGAAAAGAAATGTTTTCTTTTTTCTTGTAGGTCCAGTCGTGCACGCAAATGGTGACTTTGTCTGAACATATTTTTTTCATAATATGTAAATACTTTAATTTTTTCGATTCGAGCTCTGTGCCGTAATAAATAAATTATTATAATTATATTACGTACATTATTCGTCAGTTATAATACAATACACACGTCATTTG
Organism: Macrosiphum rosae; assembly: GCA_016617965.1. NCBI lineage: Eukaryota > Metazoa > Arthropoda > Insecta > Hemiptera > Aphididae > Macrosiphum > Macrosiphum rosae. The sequence continues at coordinate 80,881 of WHPZ01587934.1, read as the reverse complement.
GTTGAACAAATTATTATTCCTGTAACCCGACTCGGTAAAAAATTGGCAGTTGTGCTTTTACATTTTATCAAACTGGGTTATTTACGGTAGATAATAAAATATTATTCAAATAGATAATAATGCATATTTTGATTAATGGATAATATATGGATTGTGTTACTGGACAAATTAATCACTGTTTTTGATAACCATCAGACATATTAGCTGTCGCTAAAAATCTTACGATCGCTTTCTAATTCGGACTTTCTTCATATAGACTAATCCGGATGTCCACGACTGTATACCTTCTAGCCAAAAGTATTGACAATGCAACTTAACTTTAAGTGAAATTGAATTGCGGAAGCTTAAGTACGAAAATAAAGCCTAAAACGAACGTAAACTAATTACGTTAAGCTGTTTATAAACAAACCGGAGACGTTTAGAAATTTCCAGTCACTATAAGATTCAAACAGAACAAAGCGATATATCGTGGCGAGTGCTCCGTGTTAAAGTAAATGCGAATGTTTACGAAAGTTTATAGTATTAATCCATTTGAGCCCATGGCGTAGTGACGAGACTTATAATATAGGTAGAAACATCCATGGTATTATATGTTATGGCTTTGTCTGTATGGCAATATTGTGTATGTGTCTTAACCTGATTAATTTTTAGAGAATTTAATTAATATAATATAATATGCGGTACTTGGAGTGATCATTAAAAACAATTGTATGATGCGTAGTTTATTTATATTTCGTATTTATAGTAGGATGAATGTGACGAACCATTAAATCGCACATACTAGAGTTGAAATGATAAATTATGTCACTGATATCCAATACAAGTTTTAAATGTCTAATAAATTATATATAATCAGTAACACAAATCAATCGGTTACGAAGTTCTGGCGTTACGCAAAAAGAAAATCTGCATTTTTGCCAAGAAAAAAATCACCCTTAACATAATTGTTCTTAGGTAGATACGAAAGTTTAGAAAGATACAAGTTTCGAAATATACGAAGAAACGTTTTACGTAGTTTAATATACCTAATATAACATAATATAATGTAATCTATTTACAGAATAAATTGAAAGTATATTATTATTCCTGAATATTCCCATTTTGCATTTTTTTTGTAAATTTTTGTAAATTATTTAAAAAAGTACAATAATTTTGTATTTTAATTTTGATTTTTGTCCCAAGTAAAATGTATATAATAGATAAAGTAAAATCATTTTAGATTCCGGTTGGAGCCATGAATGTATTGATTTTACAATGATGTGAGTTTGTTTTTTTTTAATTTTTGTGATCGTCATCAGCGTTATTGGGGCAGTAACACTGCTTCGATTTTATAAGCAATTAACGTTCAAATTTATCAAATTTAAAATATAAAAATGATTTTGTAGTTAAAAATGTATGATATACATAGGTATAACATTTAGGTATAGCTAAGGATTGAAAATTTAAAACAAAGTTCCACGTAAATAAGTTAACAAATTACTTTATTCACAAAAATATCATCAAATATACTTATCATAGGCTGATTGACCGTCTTCACTTTTCGTATATAATGGAATTAAATAATTGAATTCAAATTTAGCACCATCCATTACAGCGACCCACTTGTAACCTACTGTACAGCAGAGCGACACCCACTTATCAACATCTATTTTTATTTTTACGGTATCAATAGTATTTGAATTCATAAATTATTTTAATTTTGGCTTTTTGATGGTGACGGTGGCGGGAAGGAGGAATAATATTGTACAATGTCCATGTTCAGAAAATTTATAAGTTACCAAAATATCGACATGACGACATCGATGCATTGGCAGTGAGAACTTGTGGTGTTATATTGGAAAATAATGTTTGGGCACAAAGCCGGAGTCAGTGTTGGAAGAAAAGCAATAAATGCAGTATTAATCTTATTTACGGTTTGAATGGTAGACGATGCAGAAGGACTTTTCCGATAATAAATCGCACGCAGCTCTAAACACAGAGGACACTGTATATCTATAAGCTAGTCGGGTGTTTTCCCGTAGACTGCCCTGTGGTCGAGTCAAATTGACACAAGTTCTCTGGTCGATTGAGTATTTTGAGTAGGTACGACTTGGTGAGAACGAAAAACATTGATTAAAACACAACGAACATTTTTATAGATACAACCCTAATATTATTATAATATTTTAAGGCTAGACTACCTACAATTGACATCCGGGTCTCCTAGAATATGTGTGTATTTTAGTAGCGACCAAATAATATTATAGATTATTGTATTATTAGTACGATAATTTACTATAACAGAGATTTCCACAGCTAAAATAATTATTTTAATAAAATTATTAATATACCACGGTGGTTACGAATGTGTTTAATTAAATATTTTTACAAAAGGTCATAATAATTATTTGAGTATTGAGGAAAATTTAAGATTATTTTAAATGTTTTCGATTTCTATTTATTATACCTATCATAAATATATTAAATGTATACAATTTGTTTTTGCTATAAACATAATAATATTCATATTAATGACATAATCTTTAATATTAATTTATATTAATTAATACATATACATTGAGGATACATGTCACTTTTGGTACATCGTTAAAAGCATATATCCTCAACTTTAAAATAGTATTTTAATAAAACTTTGGTTTCATTAGTACCCAAAGATCCAAACATAAGTTTTATCCTCTGTACTCATATTTGAGTGTAACAAGAATACAATTAACCACCCTGTTTCGATTAAACAAAAAAAATTGAAATAAAGTTATTATTATGATTTTGGATCAAACAATTGTTATTATTTTTCAAGTAGAAAATATTTTTTTTACATTTTAATGAAGTAAACATCTGTTGTTGACTTTTTTCATTGAGTACTTTGTTGTTGTGCTATTTAAGTTGAAACGTTTATTATGACTAAACAAATTCCTTGAGAATCATTAAGCATTTATTTTTAATTTGATTTGAAAATAACAAACATTACTCATTTGTACTATTCTATAACTGTACTCTATTGTAATAATCAATGAAAATTGAAATGTACATATATATAATTTATATATTATATGTAAAGTTACTTTATAGTTTACATTTAACTCGTGTAATAGATTATAATATCACAATACGATTTGATGATTTTTTGAATCATACAGTTCATTATGCAGTGAAATTCAATTCTTAGACAGTTATATATATATATTTTTTATCATTTGTTAATAATTATGCCGGGTTGCATGAAATATGTATTAATTTAATAGTTCAATACAATTTAATGAACCAATCATGCACCTCTAAACCATGGTCAAGGGACCATTGGCTCATTATTGACTCATTAAATGTCTAGTGATCGTACATTCAACCTAGCATTAGTATAATACAATATATAATTATAATAGTAATAATAATAATAATAATAATAATAATAATAATAATAATAATAATAATAATAATATTATATAATTCAATTAATTTGTTGTACTTGTTTACCCAATGGTCCACAACTAAATTATTATCGTAAAATAATTATAAATAATTAATAATTTAATTAATACAATGATAATTGTGTATACTATAACAATACGTATGGGATACTGAGTAAATAGTTATATTTTTATTTTCTGAAAAACTCAGTTATAACTTTTGAAAAAATTCAAAAAAATCAAAAAAATATAAAACTAATTATAAATTGAATAACAAATGATTAGAACATCGAAAATCTGAGAAATATTAGTCGTGGGTATCAACTAAACCTGAGTGGTGGAACATTACTTTCTTGGCGGGCGTCAACTGAACCAGTACCTAATAAACTATTGTATACAGTTAAAATACAATTAAACAATGTTTGTACAACGTGATTAATCTTATGTAAACATTACAAGTGTAAATTATATATGGCAGTCAGTTTTGAACAATTTTAACTTTTAAGTGAATTCAAAAACCCACAAAATCGATCACGGTCGTACGATATCATATTATGATATTTATATGACTATGCAAGCTATCGCTTATAAATCGAAAGTTGACGTGACTTATACGAAACTACACAATGGACATAATGGAGAGGAGAAAGTGTTGGGACTTTAATAATCCCAAAAAGTGGAAATTCGAACAAAAGTGTTTAGCGTGAAGAGTGATTTCTGATCGGACACAAATTGTCAATGCCGATTTATTTTCCGTTGTCCTTTTGTTCTCTTTCGAAGCCCACTGGGACCAACTAAACTACACTGCACCCAACCAAAAAAAACTTTCAACTTTTAAGTTATTAATCATTTTATATATCTCTGGAACAACAACTTGTTTCAAAATTTTATAATAATACTTTCCACAACCTGAAAGTTAAACGGGACTGCTGTGGTTGTTAAAATCACTCAAGGGAATAACATTTTGCGAATCAGATGCAAGCAAAATTTCATACTCGGAAGACGCATTATTAGGTATAGGTACCTAAGATAAAAAAAACATAATGATAGAATAAATGTATAGCCTATTGGCTGTTTTATAAAAAATATTTTCCGTAATGTTAGAAAAACAAAAATGTTATTTTGATATTTCACATCGATAACAATTTCCGTTGTATATGTTACAAGAATAATTTATCGATTTGCATTTTTTTTTTTAAGAAATGGGAAATAACTTTTGACCTATTTTAAGCGTAAAATATGACATCGATATTACACTTTTTGTATAGATATTTTTTTATATTCACGAAGCTAAATGCTTTAACTTTTACTTATACTTAAAATATTTTACTAATTAATAAGTATTTTAATGTTATAGATATTTTATTTTTTTTTGATTGTATTATAACAGATTATAGGTATAATATACCTTCTAATAAAAAATTACTCAAGACATATTCAATTAAAATAAGTATATCATTAATTTTAATTTCATTGTGATTGATTTTACTATATGCATATAATAATACAATTTGTAGAAATAATCATATTAAATTTTCTATATTTTAGGTATTAGTATAAGTGTAGGTACTCTAGTGAACTTTCATAATTGTCTGCATGGGAAAATGTATAATAAAATACAGAAATAATTATTAAGACTTACCATATTAGTTTATATTATATAAAAAAAAAATCATAATTCATACAGACAATCAGTTAGAACATTCATATTATTAGGTTTAGTTCACTATTAATTCACAAAAAACTATTATAAATAGAAAACTAAACACAATAAATAGATGCTAAATAAAATATTATTTTAGTATCGTTTTGTCCCAGTTGCCAACTGAGAGTATAAATGGGGCCCAAATGGTGAAGATGTACTGGCCCCAAAAATCTATAAATTGTTGGACCCTAAAATAAATAAATACAAACGATTGACAATAGCTTAATTAAAAAGTATACTACATTTTTCAAAATACGTAAAGAGACGGAGAGTAACATGGTTTGTTTTTGGAGCCTGGAGGCTGGAATGCATTAAAAAGAAGAATACCTTAAATTTGATAAACAAAATTTATCTTAACTCAAAATCCCGAGAAAATAGCTCTGCCGTATATGTTTCGAGTGTACTTCGTCATGACTCATGGAGCGGGCCAATGTATTGGATAAGTTAAAGTTGAATTCAAATATATATAATTACATAAAAAAACTATTATGAGCGGAAACTATGTGTAACGATATGTTATAACTTATAATGTATGTAATATAATAATGCTAGTAACATTTATTTTAATATTTATTTATTTTAACTTTTGGTTGAATTAATTTTTGGCAAAACAAATCGAATATTATACTTTTTAATGATTACAGCCCATAAAGACTTAACGTCAAATGTTGCCAATAGGTTCTTGGTATAAATAGAATATATAATTAGTCAACTCAAATCCTAAAAACCTAAAAATATAGAAATTCTAGACCTAGCTTAAAAGATCCCATATATGTTTGAAATAATATTATCATGTCTAGAAAATTCTAATTCGTAATTTTCAGATATTTTCGAGTTTAAGTAATCGTTATTGAATCAAAACCAAATAATTAAATCAATTTTATCAATATATAGTATTTTTAAAATATTTTAGTTCTCAGTAATTTACATTTTTTCATTTGGGCTGTTTAAAAGGTAATGAGAATCACAAAAATAAAAAATATGTATAAAAAAACCGGCCAAGGGCGAGTAGGATTTGCGCAAGAAGGGCCCCGTACCATCATCTATAAACATGTTGGCAACACTGCTTATATTATATATTTTATGATTTTTAGTATTTGTTGTTATAGCAGCCATAGAAATACATATTCTGTGAAAATTTCAACTTTCTAACTTTCATGGTTCATGAGATACAGCCTGGTGACAGACTGACGAATGGACGGACAGCGGAGCCTTAATAATAGGCTTCCGTTTTACCGTACGGAACCCTAAAAACACACATCCATGTAAACCCAATTGAAGAAATTGATATGAATATTATTTCTGATGGTATTTATTTGGATTTGTTTCTGTTGACTAAAATACTTCAGGTTTATAATTTTAATATAACGCATCTATATATCTTTTTTATGGTTAGCTTAGGTTTTCTTTCTTTCCGAGCCAGCCCACCTCTGTATTTTATATTTGTCTATAACAATTGTATTTCTTTGAGCTTTATTGCTGTTAATTATTTTTAATTCAATTTTTTTGTCATATTTGAAGTTTAGGTTATAGTATTTATATGTATTATACATTATACTATACATTATTTTATATTTAATTAGAAATTTAAGTTTAAGGTTCTTTATAAACTCACTCTGATTTCATATATAATTAAACTTTAAAATGTTAGATTCTCACAAGTTTTAAACGAAAAGTAGGTAAATACATTTTGAAAGTATATAGTGTTGTATTTTCTAATTAATAGTTTATAGTATTTTAGTTTAAGTATAGAACGGTTCAAACTATTCGAAAGTGGGTAAGTGGATGTCGCTCTTCTGTACAGTAGGTTACAAGTGGGTCATTATACAATGAATTGTATTAAACTTGAATTCAATGATATAATATCATTGTATAAGAAAAACGATTCTGAGTGGAGACGGTTGGTCAGTCTGGATATTTTATATTGTTATTATTTATTATATCATGTAGGTAGGTTGAATTAATATTATAATTTATAATATTATTATTTTTTATTTGTTTCTATGGTAATAAACAAAGCGTTAGAAATTAAAAATCCAATTTTTAGCAGTTTTTCGTAATTTTTTGGTGAATTTTACTGTGGCCTTAAATAACTATTGATAAAATGACCTCTCTAAAGTACCATCACAAAATTCTGTGGTACTATCTTGATTCAATTTTCTAAAATATAAGGTACTATATGTTGAAATCGAAGAACTCCTTCTGGTAGAAATTTTGTATACAGGATATATAAAAAAAAAAAAATTAACTCCATTATAAAATCACTAGTTTCCTCGCTCCGCTCAGAATCTAAAATTAATATGAAAATACGATGTTTTATTTTCTAATTAAATAAGCTTATATTAAAATTCCATAAGTAATTACCTAGGTGATTGTAAAAACAAATTAGAAAAAAAAAAACAAATATGATAATGTTAGTTTTCAATCAGAATCTTTGATGGCAATACTCTTAGGGCCGATTTCACCAACACAGTTAATCGTGATTAAACTTTGATTACCCTTAATCGGCTGATAACAGATATTCAACCAGCCAAATTCGGCCGATTAAACTCCGGTTAACTTTAACCGTGATTAACTGTGTTGGTGAAATCGGCTCTAAATCTAATATTGTTAATCGTGGCTTATGATTATAAAATAAAAAATGAGTTTCAGTCCTATTCTATTTAATAATATGATATTATAATTGGCAGTTCACATTTTTCCGTAATAAAATAATATAATAGCTCGGCACACCGCTAAAAAACTTTTAATTTGCATTTATTTTGATGACCTTAATTTATTCATATTTGCACAATATTATTTCTATATTATATTCGCACACACACACACACACACACACACACACACACACACACACACACACACACACACACACGCATATTATATTATGATAATAATAGCACCTGTGATATGCTTGCGTATGTATGAACAGTGCGTATTGACCCGTAAACATCAAATAGCTCCCATATCACAGAATGCCAATCATATATATTATATATATGAGAGTTCTGTCAAACATTTTGCGTTTAGAATAGACAAGAAAAATAATGTCTACACAACCGTGAGGTACTGCGATCTGATTTCGTCGTATATTGTCGACACCTTTCCCGTTTATTTTGCGTGTGGTTGTATTCCTACAAATCACCACTCGCGCCAAGGTGTGCAAGTAACCATTAATAACGTCATTTTTTTTTATTTATTATTATAATATTTTTATTTTTTACCGAAGGAATATCATTGCTCGGATAACGTCAAGGGGCTTAGCGACACTGCCGTTCGAAAAACCTAGGTGACAGTCAAATAATTCGTCACGAAATTCGAGGCTGCCGTCGTCACCGTGCCAGTCTAAAGTCAAGAAAACCTGACTGAAAAGTTTAATGACGTCAGCAGACGGCTTAACGTGAAAAAGTTACTATAACAATCTTTTTATCCATAATTATTTATAATTTTTTGGATAGGTGTTGGGTACCACCATGAATCAAAATTATTTTTAAAACGATCATGTCATATGATGTGTTTTTATCTTTTTTTTAAACTATAATCTGTTAAAATAATTTCAGACGCCAAGTACACAAGTCGTATTATATTACACTTATTTAAAAAACGAATATAAGGAACCCCCGTCACCACACATACAATAATAAGCTAGGTAGGTACAAAAATACCAATTTATGGAAACACGGAGTTAAATAAAAAATAAAAATCAATCCAAAAATATTCAAAGTCATATTTAATTTAGGTGTATACACAGTTTATATACAGGTTCGTTGGGACCTGAAATACATTTTAATATAAAACAGATAATTTTGCCTTAGGTACCAATTAAAATGAGCAAACGCGTAACATAAATACCTGCCCCATTCATAATTTATTAAACGACCCTTTCATTATAGAAAATACTAGAAAATACTCCGGACCGGCGTCTTTAAACAACTTGACGCCAACGTGTTTGTCCCATCGATTAAAATCATGTATAAAATAATAATAATAATAGTAATATTATACTACGACTACCTACCTATTTTGATTCGAAACGAATTCGCGGTAAACGCGCTCGACCTCTACGTTACAATAAAAACGTGTACCGTGCACGGTATATATTGTGTACCGTACCGATACGGTATTTACCGTGCGTTTGTACATGCGGTGAAGGCGGAGTCGGAGTACCTTTAAAGTCTCCGGACTTGCCGGCGCGAACGATAGTCTACCGCTAAACGTTTCGTGCGAATAACCGTAAGGGACAGAGCACGGGAGACGATCGCGATAAATAATAATATTTTTGTTCGCAGTTAGTAAAACGATTTTATTTTTTTCAAATTTTTTAATTGTTTGAACATTGGGCTGTTTCTTTACACTTTTACCGTTTCCGATAAACCTCGATCAACGCCGCCACTCTGGAAGTGCTGTTGTTGAAACGTGAGTTGTAATGAGTATTTTCTCTATGTATATATCTATATTAATTATAGTAATTTTAATATTATTATTAACACGTCAATCAGAACCCCATACGATATTATAATATATTGTTATTATAACTGATGCATTGATAAATATCAGACGAGTTAAATTTTAATTATTAAAAATGTTATTTACGTAAAAAAGTGTTCATGTCGAAATAAAAAATTCAGATCGTTGTAATTAATCAAAAAGAATTATTTTTCGGGAAGAACCTACTATGTTGATGAAAACTTATTGATTTTCAAGGATAATAATATATTGTATATATTTTTAAGTATATTTTGGAGTTAGGACAATATTTTTAATTAATTAGATTTTTTACATAATTTAAGGAGTGTCCTGTAGTAACAATATATAGACTACTTTTTTTTAAAATGAGAACCAACTGGTTTTACTGTAAATTATTAAGCAGATTATTTGTTTGAAAATGTTGGTGTATCCACTATTCATACAGACATTTGAACGAATAGTTTCTGAATATAGGTACTAATAGCAAACTTCGGTAATATGCTGAAAAAAGTATTCCGATTACAGTATTTGAAATACTTTCAGAGTATTTAATGATGTATTCTTAATAATATTGAATATCTTATAAAAATACAATATATTTTAACATTTGCTATAATTCACATTTTTCCCAAAGACATGAAAAATATTTTGCCTATCAAATATAAAAACTATTTTTTAAGTATTTGGAATGCTATAGTATAGTATTTTAAATACTTTATTCGGAAGTTTTCGAGTATTTATTCCAAATACTTTTAAGAAGTATTTTACCCAAATCTAGTATACTAAGGATAATAAATAATAATAGTCCTTAAAATGGTCTTAAAGAATTTAAAAATAGATGTAATACTTTATCAAGTACCTAATCATCAATTTGAAACAATTTTTTTTACAAAAATATAAAATGTTGATAAATTTATATAAATTACGATCATTGTAAAATCATCATATCCCCATATCTTCCTAACCATGGACCTATTAGGTACCCTTGGTTTACTAAGTCAAATAACTCAAAAGCTATTTGTTTGAATTTTGATTTGGAACACAACATTTTGAAAAATATCATCTGATAAACAATTTATGGGGAAAAAGGATAATTACCATTTGAAAGAAGTCCACATCGTCACAGGACACTCCTTAAATTATGTAAATAAATCTAAATATTTGAAAGTAATGTCATCGAATATGGTTAAAAACTAAACAAATTCAAATGAAATAAACGGAGGTGAGTGTGGGTATAAAATCAGAGTATTTAGAATAACGGTTTTTCGATATTAAGATCTATGCACAAAACCGTCAGTCGATTTTCAACGTCTATTCGTTCTATTTTTGCTACACATTCGGTTGATAATAATACGAATTGTTGTCAAGAGACGTTGGTCTACCAGACAAATTGAATACTGTGTAAATAAAATAAAGTAGACATTTACAATGATTATTTTTATTATTATTTAACAGAAAACAACACGGCACGTAGGCTGTGTAAGCTGCCGCGTGCGTCGGGCGCAGTAATAAATACGGTTTAGCTGTTTCCACGACTCACCTAGATTACCCACACATGTCAGCTAGGTACTTAAATTATTTAAGTAAGGCGTAAAATTAAATTTTTATCAAATCTTATACGGACGAACTATTGTTTTCGAAACCGAATTTCAGACGACTCGTGCATAGATATTAGGAAATCATATTGTATAACGTTTAATAATATGATAGAATATCTATTGGCTGTTAAATAACATGGATAATATTAAATTATTTTTCTCTGGAAAATAAACGGAGAATTCAAAAGTTATATATTTTGGGTCATACTCTACTATCCCCGACGCAAAGTAAAGATATATTCACATTGTATAATAACCGTAACAGGTAGGTATATAACTATATAGATACCTATATATTTTTTTATTTTAATTTACTGTCGGTAACAGTTATCGTTGTGAGTGATTTACAGATATTATTTACTTATGGGTTACATAATGAACAATAGTACAATACATATTATAATATAAACAGTTAGGTATATTATAATATAATGTAAATCTCATAAAATATGATCTAGTCTTCAAGTTTTCATCTACAAATTAAATCATATTGTCTATGTAACACTGTAGCTTATATACCCCTACTATAATAAGTCAATGGTTTGTATACATATATTGAAAAAAATTTTAACAAAAAAACAATTACATGTAAAAGAAGTTGTCCTTAATACGAGTACATATATTAGTTGAGGTCAATTAATTGTATTATTTTAACTTATCAATATATATACTTAACCAGTTGTTCCTTTTTTCTAAAATTATTAAATTATAATAATCGTACTGCAATATTTTTCAACTACATTAACTACATTAGTCACAATTGAAAATGTACTTTTTCGTATACCGAAATATTTTGGTTTAAAAGTATTTATTTTTTTCAATTGTCTTGTACTCAATATGCGATGATTTTTGCAGTTTAATTAAAACAGATTGCCAAATGAAATTCAACATTTTTGTCAAAATATTCTCAGTGTATTATTTTTAAATGGGTACCTAATTTCCTCTGAAAGAGGTAAGACAATATTAATCTAATTTCAAACTTTTAAATGCAATTGTCAAATGAATAAATATTTTTAACATTTTATGATATTGCTATTTAAAACTTAAATTATTTCATGGTTAACAGAAAATTTGATCGCATATTATGTTGTATGATGCCATGACGTATAGAATTATTCAGCAAACTTAGTAATTTTTTTTTATATTACAAATAAAAAAGGTTAATTTCACCTAAATATAGGTGACATTTAAGTTTTTGTTAATTTTTGACTTTTCACCTTATGCAAATCCAGTCCATCAGATTTTCAAAATGTGTTAAAATAATGCTTTTATCTGTTATATTTTATTATAATGTCCATTATGATGACTGATTAATTTTCAATAGCGTGGTAAACTTAATAATTGAGAGGTGCATTTTTATTATATACCCAAACCATACTATACAATCTCTCGTACAGTCATAACCTTTAAATCTTCTTTTAAATGCTGCTCAAAGTGAAATATTATTTTTTTAAATTACCTCATTAAATCTTAGAAGAGGTTACCTCTTAAATAACTGCACCAGCCGGGTGTAACTTTATTACGCCGCAGAATTATTTGTTGTTATTCTATACAGTATTAACATAGGTATTGCACTTTCGGGTAAGCAAAATTAATTTTTCAGTCATATTTATGTACAATTATTGTTTGAACGTACATCATTAACGTCAAATCGTCAACCAAGGACACGTTTCATCTCAAAAACCCTCATTTTATATTTTATTCAATTATGTATCATTACGTATGCGTATACCTACACGAATTTGCCGATTGATGAATTTTAAAAGAAATCCTCGTTGGGGGGGGGGATGGGAGAGAGGGCGTATATTTCGATCGAAACGTACTAGGTATGAGTTTTAATAATTATTGAATATAAAATAAACTTTGGTGAATTCAAAAAAAAAAGTTAAAACATTAAAATACTAAATAGTAACATAAACTCACAAAATGTTATTATTATAACGGCCTAACAATTGATAAAAATTAAGCCGCTTAGACCAATGCGTTTTGCGGGAATATCCGAATATTATATGATATGGTTTCCCGTCGGATGATTGATGAATCAACACGATTTACGCCGCACCGGTCTTTCTCTACTCAGTCAATCTTTATCCTATTTTAGTTCAAATTTCCATTATTTCCGGACGCCATCTCGCTATAACGACATCGATTTCATTTTTATTCATCGCCACCAATGTATTATAATATGCCACTATTGTGTCCGCTGTTGTATTCGTCCCAACTGGATTAACAAATTATTATTAATAATTTCACGTATTTCGAATGTTTCATTTACATAATAATTATAATATAGTAGGTAGGTTATATTATTATGTGTGTTATACATTATAATGCCATCGATATGACGAAATAATAATATGATGTTACATAACATTTTTGTGTTTTTAGATCCTCTTAATACCAAAACGTCTGGAATGTATTCGTGTAAAATCGATCATTCTTACCGTTAATAATAATTACAATTTAAAACATTACTAAACAAATTCCTTATTATTATTTATTACCTACTCTTATAATATTTCATTCATTGTGCATTCAAGTATATTTGTGGTAGGTATGATAAAATCGTTTATTTTCATCGAAGGCTATGATTTTGTTTAATTAAAGAATATTTTTATATGTGACTAGTGTTACGTCAGATAAATTACTGATTTGAAATCCTAAAAAAAAGTATATAATTCTCTATATTATTGATACTTATACGAAACTCAATAGAATATATTTTACTGAAAACATTGATGAAAATTTTGTAGAATTTCTATATCTCATTTTTAAAATGTCTATAGACCATAATATTTGTTGAGAAGATTATTTTATACTGGTCTTAAACAGTACTTAAATTCATGGCGAATAATATGATTATTAAATTACATATTTTATTGGATTAATTTTACCGTTTACGGAGTTTTTGTTTATTGAAAACGGTTATTTTTAATCTACTTATTTAAATATAAGTAAATATATATATATATATATGCAATTTTAATTCAATGGAAAATAATTATATCCGCTTATTATTTATTTCAATATCAATAAGGTACATCAATATTTTATTATATAATAATTAGTTTATCACAATGTACACTTCAATGCTCCACTTAAAAAATCAAGAATGTATTTATTTGGTTAGTATTAGACATAAGACATAAGTAGTAGGTTAGAAGTTACACTACAGGTATAATATTAATCAATTGTAACTATGAAATACTCACTAATATAGCAGCCCTTTGAGTTTACACTTTTGTATATAACACAAGTGAATACCACTATGTATTGAATTTAATAACAGTAAACAAAAACTGAACAATGTAAGTATATTTTTACTGAAACAAGAAAACAGCCAACGACAAGAAAGGCAGGACAATGATGGGGATTTTAATATAGCATTAAGCGATTTATAAAATATAATACTCAGATTAGTATAATGATATAAACGCCCGTATTCATGCTAATATATTATTGTGGTCTTTAATATGTAATTTTAAAATAACAGATGTTAACCTATTCGGCATTTTGTTTAACATTATATTGAAACAAATTAAATTAATTTATATATTATACATTTATGTAGGTATAAAATAAGTGAATAATTGATATCTCATTGTATTGACGTCTTAAAAAGTTTATATTTTAAGAAAATACTTGATTATTACAAAGCATCGACAATTTTGAAAAGAAATTCTTAGAGAAATTTTCTGCTTTGGTTTTAAAATTAAAGATGTATGTTGTCATTCCAAACATTAAAAATTAATTATTACAATAAATAATTAGTTATTACAACAACAATACATTTTTCAACATTTAGTATATTTTAAAAACGTTTATACCTATTGAAATAATCATTGTTACTGTTTGTTAAAAACTTGACAACAAAATCCAAGTTACAACTGACAAGGAGAAGTAATTTGTTATAGACAGCTAAAATCCACGAAACTTATTTAGAATCCTGACCGCAAACAATCAATACTCGATATAATATTGTGGCTTTTCGAAAATGTAGTTCACAGTTATCAGTAATTTCAATTTTATTAGTGATCATTCCTCAATGCATTGATACCAAAATATAGCAACTGTAAATAGTCATATTTTAGATGGTTTTTTCAATTATATATCTGAACGAATTAAAAAAAAAATTACTTAGAAGGTCTGCGCCCACATTCTCATAAATAAACTATTAATGTGGTTTTTTGTGCGTTATTTTTGGATAATTATTTTGATGACTGCAATTTGTAATAATTGTGTTCAGCTCCTAAATTTATTTTGCATCATGGAAGTAAATCTAATTTTCAAATATTGTGTGCAAAAATAAATCACGTACTTGATCTCAAATCTTAATAAATCGTGGAATAATACGCGTCGGAAACGTGATGACTATTTACTCATGAAATTTCGATATAGGTATGAAATCGAAAATAATTAATGATGGTGTCAAAATATTTTTGAATACTGATACTTCAGTAAATCTGATCGGCATTCAATCATTTGTAAAGCAAATATTGATTTAACTTGGAATACCATGTGAATAATTTTGTGGGGTTCAAGTATCTATGACTTGTAAAAATAAAACGAAAATACAAATAAATGACGTATGACTTATTAGTTATTACCGACAACTGGTACGTTTAGTGAATAATTTCAACGATAAAGGTAAGGAAAATGTATTACTTATATAAAATTAACTAAAATAATAAAAATGGATTTTAGTTTTTAAAGTTTACGAAAATTAATTAGCTATTGCTATTATAATAATATAAAGCTATTGCAGGCTGTTTATTTTACCAACTTATAATAAACATGAAGATAAAAATTAAATATATCATATACAATTTAAAATTTTGATTCATAGTATCATAAATCATTATGCTTATAAAACCTTAGTATTTTTTAATCATCTACATTTCAATAATAAACTACAAACATTCATGTGACATGAAATGTTATTTAAACCTGGTTTATATTAATGATTAATATAATTAGCAGATAACTGTAAGAAAATATATCTTATGTAATACAAATTGCAGCCAATTATCAATAATTTCAGATATTGTGTTTTTGAATAAAATATAATATAGTCGCATGAAAGGATTCCAGGCAATCGAATGGCTATTAAAGTAAAAAAAAAAACTTAACGAATTTGGTATTCCAGGAAAGCATTTTCTTTTTTTTATTATTAATTTGATGATCTACAAAGTACAAATTTTAAGTTTATATTATTGTATACAATTAATGTTAATGATTAGAAATAAATGTTGCATTTACAAACAACAAAATATTTTAGAACATCTAGAATAATAGTAGACTCATTACAAGAAAATGGTTTCAGTGAATCTTGATGATTTTTGACACTCCGAGCAATAACAATAACTATTAAAAACACCGACCCATTGTTGCACCAGGCATTCACAAATCAACAAATTTAGAATTAAAATGACACAATATGCCGATATACAATTTAAGGATCAGTCTTAACAAGCGATATCGTTAAGTAAGTACTCCACCTGTTTAATTTAACATTTAATTTAAGACTGGATGAGAGCCGGCGTGTGCTGGGAAAGTGTTTAAGAAAAGTGTGTGATGGACGGGCTGAGTCCCAGAAAGAAGAAATCCTAACCTATAGTGGATATTGTAATATAATTGGTATTAGGTAACTTATAAATAATGGAGTCATAATATATTAAAAGGTAGTTCAATACTACAGTGTTCTACAAAGATTACCCAAACATTATCTAGATAAGATAATAGATATGACCAAGAGCATTTATCTAGATAAAAAAAAACATATAATTTAAAACTAGGATTTGCAAAACATAATATTTGCTATAAATATAAAAATATATATTATATGCGTACCACAGCTATAGATAGTATAATCATATTGAAAACACACGTATCTTACAGAATAATAATGTAAGCAGCACGATAAAAGATATTATGGTTGCTAACGAATCTAGAAATGTGTCTACCGAAATGAATCTCCATTATCAGTATTAAAGTAAATTAAACAGCTGGAGACTTTAGCACTAGTGGTTATATGTCATAGTGGATATCACGGAACTGAAATTTACATTTGAAAGGTAATTGCATTTATAGTCACTTCAACAGATAAGCGCTAGTGCGTAAGTCTCCAGCTGTTTAATACTGATAATGGAGATTCATTTCGGTAGACACTTTTCTAGATTCGTTGGGCAACCATACTATCTTTAATTGTGATGCGTACATTAATATTCTGTAAAATACATGTGTTTTCAATACGATTACCCATCGGCCATCGATGTTTACAGTGAGATTGTATAATATACTACAAAATAACAACAGTAAAACGAACGTTGAATAAACAGTCAACTGGAAATGAATTAGATAAATGAACAATTTTTCCAAAAACCCAAAAAACAATTTTTGTATAAAAAAATAAAATTTAAAATCTTGTCACAAAAAATTGTTTAGAAATTTATCTCTCATAACTGTTTTACTTAAACAGATAGATAAAAAGATACTTAAACTTCTAGATAAGATAAGTAGATAAATATTTTCGTCTAGATAATGCACAACCACTGTCAATATAATATTATGATAATATTAGGTTATCCGTTAGGTAATGAAGACATAATTGCATAATCTTGACTAAGTCTCCGAAGCTTTGTTAACAAAAATCCAACGATTTAAGCACTAGCGCAATGATGACTGTTGTCAAGTTAGAGAAGCATAATAATATAATATGCGATTACAAACTTTCAACAAAATAAATGTTTAGGCTGACTTGAAAAGCATTAACAGTTAAACTTGGTAATCTATTGATAATGTAATACGCGTTTATAATAGCGTGAGTTAAATTTAAAATCTGTTGAAGGGCGTCGATTATTATTGGCAAGTATACTTAATTAATGGAATAGACGCGACAATAGTGCTTAATTTTACATTGGTTGAAATAATTACCCAAACATGGTTGTAAGACTGTAATTGCCAGACAAACACAAACCTTTTGAGACTTCACACATATTTCTCAAATATTTATTTACAAATAATAAAAAGGTGGGCAAGTGGGTGTCGCTCTGCTGTACAGTAGGTTACAAGTGGGTCACTGTATAATGGATGGTATTACATTTGAATTCAATGATATTATATCATTGTATAAGAAAAACGATTCTGAGCAGAGACGGCATGTCCTTCTAGGTATAAGACATATTATATACTTATCAATGGTATTAAAAAAAATTGACCTATAATGAATTCCAAATTAACAATATCCATTAGGTACTTATAACGCGTTATACACCAACAACAAACCCTGATACTATCATAGATATAAACTATAAAATAGTATACTTTAGAAGTGTCAAGTACCCACGAATAATATTATACAATCACAACAAAATGACTAAAATAGTTATTCTAGGGTTTTTTAATATGTAATTTCGTCCAAATTCGAACTTAAAATTACTATACAAATAAACTGTGTTTATGTATTTTTTAGATTTTTTGGTTACAGAATTAACTACTTACGTGGAATCTTGTTTTAAATTTTTAATCCCTAGATATAAAATTCGAAAATTTTATAAATTTTTAACTACAAAATAATTGTTAAATTTTAAATTTGATACATTTTGTCAAAATTCCAAGTTGAAATTCTTATAAAAAAAATTGTGCTTATAGATTTTCAATGTTTGGCCCAATAGATAAAACTTAATTGATATTTATAGAAAAATTTGAAAATTGGAAACTGAGAATGTCCTTAAACAGCTCAAAAAGAGTCAAAATATTTTCAAAATTGTACGGTGTATAGGAAATGCTAATATGAAAATTCAGTGAAATTTTCATGTATCTACAGTTATTCGTTTTTGAATTACAACAAAATAAGGAAATCGCTTCATGAGAAATCGAATGAATATCCAATGTTGTAAAAATTTGAATTTCAAACGCTCATAAAAATTTAATTTGAATTTCCGGTAGAGATTTTTTTATTGATAAAGGTAGACAAACTTATGAGTAATCTGGAAAATGAAAATGTCCCTAAACAGTTCAAAACAAATCATAATATTTTAAAAATTTTATCGTGTATAGAAAATGCAAATATAAACAACCAGTAAAAATATCATATATATACGTTTATTTGTTTTAGAGTTACACCAAAAACCAAAATCGATTTTTTGGAAAACCGATTTTGCGCAAAAATTCCCGTTTTTCCTTAATTTTTATGTTGTTTTTCCCGGCGCTTGTGAAAACTACTAGGAAATTTTTACTTTTGACCCCCCAAAGTACCAACTAGATTCACTTTCTTATCAGAAAAGCTTGTTGAAGAAAATCGAAACATTATTTCAACTACTTATCGTGTACAAAGACACAAAAATAAAAAAAAGTTTAAAAAAAACACACATCATTGTTAAATCAATACATTCATCGTTCCACTTAGAATCTAAAATGCGGGGGTTAGTTAGCCGTACTTATTTAGCTGAATTATGTAAAAAAAATTAAACAAAATCAGAAAATCGAGAAATTTGATTTAGTACCTAAGTTAAATTCAATATTTTTTATGTATATCATATCATAATTAATTTTACATATTATTGGTATTTCATGAATATAAAAGTTAAATAAAATAAATGATCAAATTTACTTATATTTTTTAATCAGATTAATTTCAACCCTATAATAATAAACTATGTACTTGCAAATAAATAAACGCTTTGCTAGTAATTTAGACTGCTCAGTAAATATTATATTTTAAGAGTTACCAATGAAATAAACCTATTTTAATAAGTTTTATTTCCGATACAAATATAACAAAATACTATGGTTAAATTTTGTTTTGTGAATTAAGCTCGTTTGCTATGTAAAATGTATAATTCATCAGTAGAAGTAATTTTATTTCAATAAATTTCAAAAGCAATAATTATATTTTATACTTTATACAATTATTATAACAGTTTACGCTTAATTATATGGTTTTATGATTGAATACGATAGAAGGGGAAAATTAATGTATTGCTATTATATAAATTTACAAGTCGGGCAATCCCAATAAACTGACGACAAAACAATATTTGATTTAAAGTGACGATTGAAAACAATGTTTATGATTATGAAAACCATTTTATTAAAGAAAAAGTTTGGTAAATTGTATTATTATTATTGTATGTATAATGTAAATATATTATAACCCATATTATATTTTTTAAAAACACAATCAAATATACAATACTATAAAAGTATTACCTATAATTAGAGTAGGTATACAATATTTTTAAGAAATAAGAACCTCATATTTTAGGTTCTTATGAAATACAAAAAAATTAATTAATTAATTAATTAATGGTATACCATTCAGTCGTGTAATAGATACTTTTTAAAAGTTTTCAATACTAATTTTGAAAAAATAAAAAAATAAATTCCAAAAACAAATAATTTATTTATAGATACTTTAAAATTGTTTACAAAATTTTTTTTTCCTTTTTTAAATCAACTGAACAAGATTTCTTTTTTATCATTTTCATGTCTTACATTAGTTTTGTCGAGCATTTTACACTGTATCATTTGGTTTAACTATAAATTGCTCCTCAGTTTTATATGACAGGATCTTTAACTGTCAAATTTTATTTTATTTAACGTGATTAAATTTCAAATAGAAAAAATATAAACTAAAAAAAAAAATATATTTGGAAATTAGTATTTGATTGAGGCAGTATTTAGAAGACTTTGTCTGAGTACTTTTTTCAAAATTATTTGAAGAATTTTAATCAAACAAAATTAATTAACATGAGTTTATGTTAACTGTATATATTATAATGTATAACCTATGTTTTTTCAAATATATTATTATTAGGTATTAAAAAGTACTTAATAAGACTGTTGAGTATACTTCGTCATTAAGTTAGTCACTATAATGCATGTGTTAAATTTTGAATTATAACAATTTATGAGGGACCTTGTATGACATTTTCAAATCTTAGGTACGAATAATATTAAATACTTTAGGACATGTTTAGCAACAGAATGATTTGCAAATATTAGAAAATTTGACGAAATTTGTCAAATCTCCCAATGCTCATAATATTAAAATGTTAAAAAATGTTTATATTTCTTTTCTTGGTTTTTATCGACAAGTTTCAAAAGTATTCAGAATTTTAAATGTTGACATCTTAAAAGTAACTACTAGATCCAATTTTCTACCAAAAACCGGCATTGAAGTATTTTTTTCTAGGTACCTACCTACTGTTTTCAGACGCAACCCTCAGGAAAAGTTTAAATAAATAAAACATTGATATAGTTTTAAACTGTAATTATTTATTATAATTTAAATGTGTAAAAGGCTAGAAGGAAATTGAAAATTTGGTACTCGTATCATTTCGCTCATCTACAATGAGTGTACTTTATTTAACTGGATACTGTGTACTGTATTAGTGTGCTGGTGTAATTGTAATATACAATCTAATTAACAATGATAAATAATTACCAAATTCAAACCCCCTTAAAACCATTAAGTCTCAAAGAAAAATTAAAATAATTAGGTATGTATACAAATTTAAATCAGTAAATGTCTCATCTAATTGTATCAGAATCTATAAGCTGAAGTATTTTGTAATTTTGTATAGGTACCCACTTATTACATTTCACACTATTTGCTCGAAATAATAAAAAAAAATGTATGATTTTGTGAATTTTGCTAATACATATGAATGGTATATAATTACTAACTCCAATATTACATACAAATTGATGATATACAAATATTTTTATTTTGACAGAATAATATATTAAGTTTAGTGAATGAGAATATATATATTTTTAATTTAGTTAAAAAGATATTGTTTAAAAAAGAAAAACTTTTGTATTTCTATAAATTATGACAACAAAAGTAAAAATCGTTGAGTAATATAGTATAGTAGGTAGTGTTTCTAAGTTAAAAATAATTTATTAATAAACTTATTATATTATACTATATATATATATATGTGTGTGTGTATTATGTATGACAAATTAAAATAAAACCATGAATTTTAATTAAAAATAGTTGTAAAAATATTGTTAAATAACAACTCTGGAGGTTCTCACATTTTATAAATGCGGTTGGTACATCATTATGATGAAACCCAAAACCAATTTTTACTCACACTATTATAAGCCAGTATACCAAATATATCAGAGAAATTTTGTTTGCTTTTTGTTTTAAGAAGATGATCAAACTGGATCAAATATCAAAATATAATAACGTTGAATTTCCAGGGTGTAGCGTGTATGATAAACGTCATACTTTTACATTTTGTAACAATATAATATCTAGAAGCTGTAAGTTTCTGACAGTCAAAATTCTAATTATTAATTTTTTTATGTAATAAGTATATATTAGGTAGTTAATTGAAGTTGGAATAAAATAACTGATATTTTTGTTTAACTTGTAACATACAACATAGTTGTTACATTTGTGTTGGATAATTTTTCAACTTTTACATTTTACTGTAATAATGTGTAACAAAATAAAATGTTTGAAACTAACTCAACTTTTAATATATTTTAAAAATGCTAATGTTTTTCAAATATTCTAGAATTTATTTATAATAATTTGATTGTTCTTGTTGTACAATAATGCCTGGATTTTTTACATATCATGTATTCTCGCGAGGTCGTAACACACTTACATTACACACTTAATAGTGTTTATTATTTTATGGAAAATGTCTGTATTTACAGACTATAATATAATAGTATTATTAATATTTGAAACTGTATTTTTAATTAAACACGAGTGCCTCAAATGTAATTATAAAAGTAGAACACTGTTGACTGCAGTGAGGGATGCCTACTCCTGAAAAATATATAAAGTATATTATAAGATTAATATCACTGACGTAATGAATTAAAATTTGAATACCTTCATTAAGAAAAAGTTTGGCTACTGCTATTACCTAATTTAATGTCAGGCCGTTATATTTATAATAGGTAAGATGTCTTCGTTTGCAAATAACCTGAGGATTACGAATGTAATTTTTTTTTTTACGTATTCATTTTAAAACAATCAGAAAAAATATGTTTTAATATAATAGACAATTAATACCTAATCATGATTTATTATAGCATAAATATTATACAAATATTCTGACTTTTGAGATGCAGAAAAAATCCTTTTTTTTGTTAGAAAAACAATTGTAAATTATTGTAAAAATTAAAAATACATTGAATGCAAAAATAAGAGTCCAAAGCCGATTTCTTTTATTTCTTTTCCTTTATTTTAAAGAATACATATTTTACAATTTGTATACAGGAAATATAAAATGTAAAAGTTATGAAAGGTATATTATATAAGACAACCTACGTGTTGATAACGATCGTCCAATGACACAATATCAAAAGCCAATTTCTGAAAATAAAAAAATATAGTATCGACTGAGTTATTAAGATTCAAGAACATTTAAAAGGTTTATTTAAATTTTTTTTTGTTTTTTAGTTGCTGCAATATCAAATTCCTTATTGATACAATTAACTTGGACTAATTATGACACGGTATAAATTACAATAAAATATATTAGATCACGAGTTAACGTGTCAGAAGTCACGAAATTAACTAATCTTTATCGGGTAAAAAATAAATAAATACATATTTAGAGTTAAAAAATTGAATGCATATTATTTGGATATTAATTTCTATCTACTTAGGAAGTTATATTTTTTTGTAATACTAAAGAAAAAATGAATTTAAAAAAAAATATTTTATTTGGTTCTATATTATACACTACAACAAATCAAAAATCCATTTCCTACGTAACCTAGAAAAGATATTAAGAAATTCAAATTTGTTTTATACATTAAAATAGGGCTTTTGGTAATACCTGATTTTTCCTTCCATTTTTTATGATTTTCATGGATTTGAACATTTTTGATCGAAAAATATAGTGACGTGTGACTGCGCGTATGTATGTTTCGGATTTCCAAGAATCTTAGTTGTAGTTTATCTTTAATTGTATAAATCATTTGGGAAACTCACTCACACTAATGACCAGTACTACACACACAGTCATACCCAGCACTAATGATTGATATAGAATAAATCCAATCCCTTTTAAACGGTTCACTTTCAACAGCCTTATGTTTTTATTTTTTATCAAACATTAAATATAGGATAGAACAAGGCAACAAAAGATTTTTGTGAGGCATACCCCCAATGCCCCTCCCTCTGGATACGGCACCGAGTCTTTTAATGTACTGATGAGCATTCACACCTGCGACGTGATTAAATATTTTGAGTGTACGATGATTGTATATTAAAAACAATTCTCACGAATACCATTAATTGGCAATTAGATTTATACAATTTAGAAAATGTTGTAAAAAACAGAATACAAAACGTCCATGCGCCTTTACAACAAACAGAGACCCTTGTCCGTGTCTGAGCTCAATTTCAAGGCATAGTGAATTCAATTACTGTCATCAAAGAAAAAAACGCATCTCATCGTTGTGTATATTATTATTTTGACCATTTTCCATTCTCGTATACGTTTCAGTAAAGCCTCTTGCGTGATTTCTTTTAGCCTCTACATCAAAGTTATGTCGTTAACTTAGTAAACGTTTTTTGAAACTCGATATTTTTTGAATTTCGTTTTTTTTTTCTAAACATAGATTTGTTGTACGCACTGGTCAGTTGAGCCGTCAGCGTGACAAGGCCTCACGTAAAATATTTAAAAAATAAAATATGTATAAAGGTAATGCACTTAAAATATAATTTTTTTTTTCAAATAATAATTAAGTACTCCGTTTTTTTTTATTTCAAATTAACTTACTCATTGTAATATGATTAAAAATTATCCCTATAAATATAAAAAAAATGCGATGAATGTGCTATTGTAAGATAAGTTATGGCCAATTTTACTTAACTAAAAAATAAAAGTTTTGAAGGAATAGTAATATCATCGATTTTTTTTGCCTGTGATAAAAAAAATATATTTATATTTTTCTTAATAATATGTCGTTAATAGTGTTGATATTCTTGATTCTAATTATATTTAAAACTAAAAATTATTAAAAATACAACACATTTATTACTATACATTATAAATGTTTCGAAGAAAAAATAAAAGTATTAATTAAACTAAATTTACAAAAGTCAACTTTAGTTTTAAATTAAAATGCGAACAACATAAAATTTTTTTTTTTGTAATAAGCAATCTAGTCCAACCATTCGATTTTAGCACTTATGTGATACATTTAAATTTCTATTATTATTGAAAACCAATTTCATTTCGTTATACATTTTAATTTATTTTCGATAAACATTGACATATTAATAATATTGTATTTTGTTGTAAGGCAAAATACCAGTGCCATACAAATATTCCATTATTAATAATTATATTTTATGTATACGTTCAGTTAGTGTGTTGTTCTATAAATAATAGCTTTATAATTTTTGTGTGATTGCTTTTTAATTGTTATTATTATTCAAAGATACAAATTATTTGTATGTATATTAAAATATATTTCAATTAAATTTTATAACAACTTCAAGTTCAGATGTGTCAACATTTTTAGAAAATTGGATATTAAAATATGAAATGAATAGAGATTGAAAATCAGTCATTATATTTTAGTTTTATAGTTTATATTGAAAGGTGTGGATCGTGAATAAATTAAATAATACAACGTCAATGTAAAGAAATAAACAATACATTATTAACATTGAATAACTATTTATCATTCCAAATATTGTAATTGGTACCTAGTTAATGATAATGTTTTAAATATTTTGTATAATCAATATAATGAAAATTAGTATGTATTTTACAATAAAACAGCATTTATGGGATATTCAGTGCAATATAATTTGCATATCTTAATTTAAAAGAATTTTATTTTTTTTAAAAAGCTTTATGTTCTCGCGCGTGAAGTGATGCTCATATTTTATATATTTTTTGGCGCTTAAAATATTTTAATAATTCAGATATCTTGAACCATTACTTGGAAGATTTTATGATGTGTAAAAGTGCATCACTGCTTTGTTTTTAACGACTAACAAATTAAATTTGGTCAGTTATGTAATGGATTTTTGGTTTGAACCCGTTAATGGGTTTACATTAATTTTCCATTAGTACCACTAAAACGAATCTAAAGGAAAGCTGCTCAATCTAAAAATAACCTTATGGATTCTGACATGAAATTTACTTAATATTCAATTTCATGATTTATCATGATGGTTAAGTATATACACAGATAGTTCATATTAAAATTAATTTTAATGATATTTCGAGGGTTAAATTAATTGTCTGTTAACTAATATAAATTTTAATTGTAAATTTAAATGAATCTATTTAAAGTAAAAAAAAACAACAATAATTTCTATACAAATTTTGGGTTTAAAATAATTATAATAATAACTCATTCATACTACATTATTTGAGCTACTAATATTTCTCGTTTGTCACCGTTTCCTGTCACGGTGTCTCCATTGGACATTACCCGTTCAATTAACTTCCCCATAATACGTTTCCGTGTTCATAAAAAAATGTTAAAAAATTAAAAATTAAACTATAAGTTAATTAATAAAAATTTAATACAATTATTTATGTTTGGCAGTTCCAAATTACATTCATAAAAAATTAAAAACAACATGTTAATAATATAATATTATAAAACAATTAAAAACTAACATTGAAAAAATGAATAAGAAGGTACCAACAATTTTAGTTTAATATTTCTAAATCATGTGAGATTATGATTAAATATTCTTATGTATCACGATTATTGTAAATAGGTAGCTACAATAATTGAAACAATTCGTTTGGACTACTTCTCAACATATTTTTGTTTTGGTCGGTGGTTCGTGACCAACCATAAGTTGGTTAATTATTATCTCAGTTAATTCTCATTCTCTTTAAGTTCGCCAATTAACCATCATATAATTGTATGAGATGTAGCTAACGACGACGACAGTGCTCTTTGCCATTCTTCAATAGAATTTTTTGTGTGAGTTAATCCTATAAGTGCCATAATGGGTACATTGTTCTATATATTTGGCCAAATGATACTTCGTATAGTTGGTCTGCCGATCCATGTGACTTTATAGAAGTCAGTCAATGGCCACAAATCCTCATCATGTTCTACAAATACGACTTTTTATTAACATGCGATCTAATTATTACCCTAAAACACAGTCACAAATTGTTTGTAGTAATAAGTGATCTGGTTTATGGAAACCACACTACCTAGGTACGTTATTGCTCAATATGAAATTGTGAATTATTGACTTAAATTGAAATGGTTTTTAAGATTAAAAGATTTAATGGTCAGCAGGAGAGTTGGTATTCGATGGTCGGGACAGGTCTGAATTGGTTTAGAATATCAGAATATGTGTGGATTGTATTCTAATTAGATAAATTAAATGTAACCTAACCATTCATTGCAATGTATTAGGATCGTGGTTAATCGAATGTATATAAACTTGACTCGTAAGACGTAATAATAAATAAAATTTAGGTACATAAAAACAGTGTATAATATTGTAATAATACATTATATTATTTAAGTATTAAGTGCAATTAATTTTTAAAAGCCCAATTAGATTAAATAATTGTAGAACTCATAGTTTATACCAAAAAAAATTATATTCTATGTATCACGTAACGTGATTAGATTTATAATTTAATAAACACTATTCTCGAATTATCGAATTTATACAATCAAAAATATAATCACGTTTTGGTATAATGAATCTGAAATTTTACAAAACTATGGAATAACGATATTATTATTGTTATTCGTTTCACTATATTGTTATATCAATTGACATTTCACGTCATGCGAATACTGACAGACAAATTCATTATATACGTTTTACTATAATATTTTATTGATCAGAAAATATTTAGTAAAAAATATAAAACTTCATGAAACAACCCGGAAGGCAAGCAACGTGTAAAACAATTTTTGTTTGATTTGTGTGTTCAATTTTTTAACTCTATTAACTACCTATAGCAATTGAATTACTTATTTTGTATTCAATGGTATTACAATGTTCAAAATATTTAGTATTAAAGGATTCGTCGTTGCGTTTTTTATATTAGTATTCACCTTTCGGAAAAAACAATATTCATAGGTAATGATTTTTCGTCCTGAAATTATTATGTTTGAGATTACACAAATACCATCGCACTATTTTATTATTATAATAATTATTAATAATAATAATAATAATAATAATAATAATAATTTTATTAACGGAATAAAACTCCAATTTACAATAATAAAAATAATGACAGTTTCATAGGTGTGTGTTATACTAAAAAAATTAAACAAATGATATAAGAACGAGAGAAAAAAAGTGAAAAAAAAAAGAATATAATATGTATATATAGAGAAATTAAAAGTTAGACAATTGATTATATAACAATTCGATTAAAATTAATATACCTAATAGTAGCTAATAATCTAAAAATGACAATTTAACGAACTAAGAGTCATATTGAACAGGTCCAAGTTGTTAAAAAAGTTACCACTTGACATTAATATAATAGCAGGGTAGTATAACATGTAGTTAGTTTTAATAATAGATAAATAAAAAGGATGTTTATTTCTTGAATTTTTTATATTTACATTGAAATTA
>WHPZ01587934.1:0-52076 GCA_016617965.1 Macrosiphum rosae | reverse complement strand
CGACTAGGTACCTATTTATTGACAAATTAATTATATTTCATGTCTTTTTTTTATTGTCAACAATTTATTATTTTAATATTTTACTATTTGTATATATATATATATACTTTTAAAATTGTATACAAATACATCCATTCTGCAGAACGTATTTAAAATACAAAATATACTTGCCATGTATTTAAATAATTTTTATACTTTTTACTTGTTTAATAATAATTTTGAAATACTTAATTATTTGTTGATTAAACATATTATTATATATATATTAATTATAAGGTATTTTGTGAACCAATGTGTCTTTGGACGCAATCGGGATACTTATATTTGGGATAAAATACGACTACCTGAATTCGGGCCGCAATCGGGCAACTCCGCTTTCATCGATTTATATTGTTCATTTAAACACCAATAAAAATACATTTTATTTATTAGTATTTATTTTACTTAAACGAGTAGTTCACTTCATAAAAAGCACAATATTTTTATTTTTAAATGTGATTTTTATTGTGTACATTATTATTTGCAATTAAAAATAAATCCATCACATTGTACATAATATTATAAAGTATAATAAAACGTACGTTTTAAAATACGTATTTTAATAGTTATAAATAATAATGGTAGTTTTGAAATAAATAATTTTAAATTTATAGATCGTACCATTAGTAGTTTATGAATATATTTTAAAACCCATTAGTTCAATATTATCGGTTTTTATATTTACATATTTGATGTACATTGTTTTAATAAAAGTAATGAAATGGATTTAGTATGAACTCGATTCGTTTGGAGACTTATTAGTATTATAACTTAATACGTATTACCAATCGTCAGAATATTTCAATTAATTGATTTTCTGCTGTCAAAGAAAATAACATTCCAAATCGTATATACAATTTAAAGAAAATACTTTAGTAGTTTTTCTTCGTTTCTTATACCGAAATCATTGTATTTCCGAAATACTATCAGAATTCAATTTATTTGAGTGGTTTATATGTATTACCGAACATAACAGAATTGGTCTTTAAAAATAATTGGGATGTTCTCTAGCTCTTTAACTATTATCATTGTATCGTTGACTTTTATCCTTTTTTAAAAAAAAATTTATCATAATAATAATAATTACAATAATAATATTATGCGATTAAAAATGTTACCGCTTTCAAATCCCGTCATCGGATATTTTAAAACAATCACTTTTAAATTTGAATTCAACGGCATTATATGTCAATTAGCCATTTACAAATTATTCATATTTTCTGGATTATCAGATTTTGTTTTAATCGTGGTACAAATTAAAATATTATAATTGCAATCATAATTGTTTTTTCATTAGTAGTGATTCAGCGTATCGCATATCATAATATTTTAGTTTAATTTTAGGCAACATTTTCAGAAACAGTGAATTTAATTTTCACAGTAAACTACCTACCATATACCTACCCACTGTGTTACGTCCAAAATAAATACATACATATTTTTGAACTCGGGTATAATATATTATGATACAAAGTCGTTGTCATAATATTACTATAGGTATCTATTTGTGCAATAAATTTGGTAAACGTAAAACTTTTCAGAAATCGATTGAAATACAAAACATTACACTAATTAATCTAAAATAAGCATATTATTTTGACAAAATGTAAATAACGTGCATAATATGCGGAAGTAAAATCCGTACACATATAATATGTATGAGGCTTAGTGATGTATTTCTTGCAAATTTACATTATAATATATTTCCATAATATGCAAGGCATGTACTAACCTATGTACCTAATTTAGTATACCAAACAAAACGTATTTTGTTTCATCGTTCTAAAAATTGAGCAAGTGCTAAATTTGTGTATTTTTACATAATACTGTGAGAACCTCACCATAATACCAATCGAAGTTTCTACATAATGGTAATAATATGGTTATGGCTATTAACTGCAGATAATATTGTGATAGTACCAAACACCAACAAATATTGTATTGTAACCTACCAACTTACTTAAATCATTGAAGATATTATTGAAATTAATTTGTTATTAATCTTACACAATGCAGTAAAAAGTAATCATGGTTTAATATGTATTGTATCCAACTGTTCGATGATATAAATATTATTGATCGAATATACCTACGCCATCACAGCGGACAAAAAATGGTCTTAATATGACAGTTTATAAAAGTAAATTTATACTATCACTATCTAGATTCTAAATGTATGTCTTGAAAATTTACCTATCATATTGTTATATATTTTCACAACATGCGAGGTATACAAAATAAACTATATATGTATATTTTGTTTCGTAGTTCTACAACTTGAGAAACTGATCAATTTGTGAATTTTTACATAATACTGGGAGAATCTCAAAATAATACCAATCGACTTTTGCACAGTATGATTAAAATAATGAGGTGATTAACTGAAAAAATGATAAGCACCAAAAAATATTGCATTATAACTTATTTGGAGGTTATGAAGATCATTAAGTGATGCTCACACAACGCAATCAAAACTATTTCATGATTTAATTCCAACTGTTTAATCATATAATTATTACTGATCGAATATACCCAGAGCCTTATTTAGGAGTTATGGGGCCAAGGGATAATTTTCGGTAGCAATCCTTAACTTAAATTATAAATTCAGTTTTTTTTCTATATCTCTTTTTTATAGTCAATTCATTTTTTAAGATTACGAATAAATTATAACATACGTTTTTAAGTAATTATTTATCGATATTGATAAATGAAACGTATATGACTATCTTACAGTAATATTTGGGGGCCCCTTATTATGTCAGAACTCGGTGATGTAGCAGCCTCCACAAGTAGGGCTCCAAATATACCTATCCCTAAATAGAGATCTGAATATACCCACACCGTAACAGTGGACATAAAACCGTCTTAACTATGCCAAAAACTTGGCTCCAAAATGTCCGTCACAAAAATATATTGAAATACCTTCTATAGTAATAATTCCATGTTGTGGCACACACGCTCACACGTCAAATTTAGCCTTAAGAGGATGTCTGGGCAATGTTTGGTTTATCAAAACGCATTCACACGTACAATTATTATATTTTGTTAATGTGTTTTTTAGTAGATAATCTTGAATAATATATTATCACCCATCACAAAAGTCATAGAAAATAATTTTTTCGAGGGTATCGATCATTTGTCTGGAATTCTAATTTACAAGTATTTAAATTGTCTCAAAACGATTTAATATCCATTTAAATTTACCAATATTTTTTTTGATAATAATATAATATTCAAAGTCAAATTTCACCTTAGCATTACCCACATAATATCTTATAGTGGGAGAAATTTATAAAATGCACTATGCAGTGACTACAATACATTAACACAAATAATAAATGTCGTACTATTTAATCATAATTTTCAATACCTATTTTTTGTTTAATAAATCGTTGAAAGAGTACATAGTTTTTAAATAAAATCCTTTAAAAAAAAAACATAACGTATCTTATCGTCTAATAAAAATAAAATATAAAACCCATAATATATCTGACCATTGATGCACCAAAAACATTATTATCTGAATATAAAATGTTTGCAATAGGTGATTTTACGTGACCGCTTTTTATCTAACTACATCGCGCGTGGGTGACAGAGAGAGGAAAACAAAATATATTACTCAGATGTCCCCTTAATCGATTCGGATAGAAGACATCGATCGGAAGCGGGTCGTAACTAAAACACGATGGTGGTACGAGCTGTTATAGTTTCATTAAGTGGGTTTATTATAGTCTGTTACTGACAACTCGGTCCTGCACGTCACGCGGCGTAAAGGTCAAACCATATACCGTGACCGCGGTCGAGGTATAATATAGGCGCGATATCCAAGAGCTGGGATAACGCGGGTAAATGGCTATTTTTCGCACAGGGTTACTTAAACTAAAAAAATGTACGTGCACACACCTTATGTTTACTAGGCGGGTCATTACGTGACGAGAATAACGTACCTACCTACGCATGGTAGTTATATCAACTTGTATAATACAATAATATGTCCGCTCGGAAATTTTTCCAAAGCTTCGCGTGGCGTTATATAGCAGGAAAAACACGTATAGGTATTTAGTTATCTCCAGGTGTAAAGCGTAATATTTCGTTAAAATCTCTTTGAAATAATGATAAAACGTAATATTATTGTTACGAGCTGCTGGGGTTGTTTATCTTGAGGACCGCTTTCTCGTATTGAAAGTGTCTGTGCTCAAATCTTCGATAATTAAACTAATATATTATTATATCAATAGAAATTCATATTATTATTGTTATTATCGTAATAACTACCTACCGTTATTTTTTAATAGGATTTTTTAATATTTAGCCGTAATCTCCGCACCGCTTTGTGTTCGGAATAATTAGTTTCGAGATTATCCCTGAGGGTTTTTACTTTTTATTATGATTATTATTATTATAATTTCCAATAGTTTGAAATATCGGCTGCCTTTGATGTCTTCGCTGGTTATACATATTATTATATATTTGGGTTGGGTTGGGGTAGCGAAATCCTGTGTAGTCGCGCGAGATAGAATCCGAACTGCCAGCGGAGAAGTAAAACGATATAATTTTGCCGAAAACCAAACCACCGTTCTATCGATACGTATCACCGACGTTCAGACCCACAGTAACTATTTTGTTATATATATTATATATATATACACACACTTTATGGTATAAACTATTATAAAATACAATTTAATTTGTTTTATATAGACACAGGCGGCTCAACTCAAAACCTATATAATCTTGACGGTTTACAGAAACTTTTTTTATTTTTATATACTTTAGTTTTACTGTAATCATAAAATAGACAAGAAATGTTCAAATATGTTGGTCACATAAATCAGATTATAAGAAACTGGTGGGTTGTTCTTTTTTTATTGATTAAAACTTTATTGCACACAAACTTATTTAGTTAGTCAGTAGATTAGTAAACTGTACATGATACTTGAATAAACTTTCTTAATATTTACGTTATTACAGTATAACAATTTGATAAAGATTTACACTATAACAGAGTTTTAAAAGTATATTTAAATGTCTGATCATATAATAGAATACGTTAAAAATAATACGTTAACTGAATTACCTATGCATAATTGTATTTTTGTTTTAATATCATACTCGTTAACGCAAAAGTAAAGTGGTTTGATACTTTAAGCAATAATATAACGATTATAATAAAACGTATATGTATATTTACAATATGTATTTTGGCATAATATAATACTGTATAGTTTAAAATTAATATTTTGAGTCGTATGGTTGCCGGTTGGTTCTGAAATGAAATCAAAAGTATTATTTATACACATCAGGAGCAATCCGTATATTATATTAAGCTTGTATTGACCAATATTTTTGGTTAATGGACGATTGTACAATACTTATTGTGACCTAATCGAACGTTGAATATTGAAACTCTTAAACCAATATTGTATTTGAGTATTTGACACTTGTATTATGTTTACGATGATGTGTGTTTTTTGGAATTGGTTTTTTTGTGTTTGATGACACTCCTTTTCAATTTTGGACCGATTTCTGGTACACAATTGGATTTAGTTAGTAATTTTCAAAACCAAAATTTTCAATATTATATTAATTAACCGTATGCGGGCAAACGGGTGGCGACTGTGTTCCATAGCACACGTATGCGCATGCACAAATCAACGAAAACACTCTCGAAAAATATTTTAGTACACTCACGACAATGAATAATGCTAACAAAATGGTGAAAAATAACATATTTCTAGTAATACAACTTCAATTTTGAACAATTATTTGAACTTGTTGGCCTGTTTTATATGATTTGTACGACACAGATTTTGGACATTTAGAATAGTTTACGTATTATGGTTCCAAATGATTTTACTTAATTTTTCAAAATTAACTTGCACTTTAAAGTTATAAAACAACAAAAATATGAAAAAGAGACTAACGAATTCAAATTAGTATTCAAAATTAAAATTGGACTACTAGAGTCTAGAAGTATGTTTATTTTTCCAGCTTACGGGTCTAAATGCATGAACAATTCCATCGTTTGAAGCTGCCTTGAGAAGGCTATCATTTTGGTGTTGTCTTCAGTTCCTAGTACCAATGCATTGTCAAAAATCGGATCTATCATCATATTATTTTGTCGATCTAATTTGTATTTGAAGAATTTAGTTATAATGTGCTTCACTGTCAGTTTGACCCCACAGACTTCGCATGTGGGTGGTACTTGGTATGATGTTGTTTCATAATACAACGAATACTGTGCAGTGTCGTCTATCTCTATTAGTTGAGTTCATATATTATATTAAAATTACTTTTTGATGTATTTTTATTTTTACTTTACTATAAAAAATATCAACCATAAAAAAGAAAAACAAGTAGAGTAAAAACTTCAAATTTCGTTTAAACATTTAACAAAAAACAAATGTTTTTATAATTACTAATCAGTGTTAATAAACTGTATATACAACGTAGGTACTTCTAGGATTTGTAAATGAGCATTATGAATATTTTTTTATTTTTTTTTGATCATGAAGCCCGGTTACTATGGCCATTATTAGCTGTTGATTTTTGTTTGTAGGGGAGGAATTGTAGGTTAGTAAACAAGTGTGTTTTGGTTTTGCAGATTTTTTAGTGGACACCCACAGGTATCTGGCATGTCCGTTTGTGGGATGGCGGCACTGCTCTTTGGACACCGCGACTTGTCCGAAGAAAAATGCCGCCAGCGGCCGGGTTCAAACCGACGCGGGTGTGCGTCGCAACAGGCGCCTTATCCGCTCGTCTACTCCGTCCCCCGGCCTTTTCATTATAATATACTTATAACAACTGTAATAATATTAAATGTATTCATTTAAGTAAACAGTATTAATATTTTTGGAAACCGTTATTTTTATTAAAATAATATTATTTTAAGACTGATAAGTGCAGATAAATAAGTGCACTGATTTTTTTCTTTCAATGAGTGGTGGGAATGCTATTATTTGTTTACGTAATTTAATTTATTGAACGGCTTAACAATTTGTCTACTTGTGGCACTTTAATAATAATATCCCCAACAAACGTAAACAAGAAATGATTATTTTATTTATTTTGCTAAAAGTAGGAAAAAAGGGTTCAATTCGTCGTCGAGTATATTTGCGAGATATCTAAATATTATATTTAAAAAAAATGATAGGTAAGTGGTCACTGGCCACTCTGCTGTATAGTATATGTCAAGTGGGTCACTCTGTAATGTATGTGTTAAATTTAAATTTAATGATTTAAAATCATCGTACACGAAAAAAAAAGGATCTGAACAAAGACCCTTTTTTAGCCTATATTTCTAAGTATCAACTAATATATTTTATGATATTATTAATTTATTATTGCTATTGAAGTAATATATTTTACCATTAAGAAGTAATGCAGTAGTTTGAGTTAATGTTTGCCTTAAAAAGTGTTTTTTTTTTTTTTTAATTACAATAAGTATCTAAATGAATATAATAATAATATTGTACCTACTTATATGCATTAAACGTTTCAATTTTCGATAACCTATTTTTAAATTATATTAAAATTTAAACTTTTAATGTTTAAAACGCCGTGCATATCCGGAATGAGTATAGATATCTTTAATGTTACAATAATACTATAACAACTTTGAGAGGAACATTGAATTACATTTTCCAGCCGTTTGGTACAGAAAACATTTTTTTTTGTCGATATTTAAAACAAACCAAAAACAAATTGAAATGTCAAAAAAACAACTCAAAAAGAGTCAAAATATTTTTAATTATACCTTGTATAGAAAAAGCTCATATGAATATTTGATGACAGTAATTTCAAGTAGGTACCTATCTACGGATATTAATTTCTGAATTACAACTAAATCGCTTCGAATAAAAAGTTAGTTTACGGACATTCCATTTCGTAAAAAATTTGAACTTCAAACGCTCTTTAAAAATTAATTTGACTTTCCAGTAAACTTTTTTTTTTAGTTAACGGTAGAAAAACTTATGAAAAATCTTGTGTTACACCCACCGGAAAAGATACTGAAGTTTAAAATCAAATCATTATTTCGACTACTCGTCGTGTAAGTACACAGAACAAAAAAAACAACAACAAAACACACATCATTTTAAAATCAATACATTCATCGCTTTGCTCAGAATCTAAAAATGGATGACCGTTATAAGAATATTAAATTTTGCAAGGGAAATAAAACAAAAAAAATAATTTTCTATATGTCTTTAAAAAAACGTATAAATAATAATTATAATTGATTATTATACAACGCGTTTATTAATTTACTATAAAAAATGTTGATCATTAATGACGTATGTATTAAAATTATTTTTTAAGAATAATATGATAATATAAATGAGAATATCATAAAGATATGGACATATAAAAGTAACAAACAGTAACATAGGAATGGTTATACACTTATTTATCTTTTATTTATTATTGAAGTCGTTTCAATTGTTTTTTCAGCTACCTACTTACCTACTTTGAACAGTTTTACGTTGTTTTTATATCACAAATAATTAGGTACTATAAATTGTTGATTGATGTCTAACGGGATATCTAGTCGTTATACCTACCTTATCGGCCTACATATACCTCCCTATATGTCCACATATCTTAATTGTGTATGTACCTATTGGCGGGAATAACTTTGTTGTATGTTTAGTTAAAAATTAAACAAATAGAGTCTATTTAAACAAAGTTAGAATAATTATGAACCAGATTATTAAGTTAACATATTACTATTATTTTTAAATATGTTAAAGGTTATAATCAAAAAAATTATTTTACTGTTGATATGGAACTATTTTATTCAAATCTGACTAATTTAAGAACTTCTTGCCTCCAACACAAGATTTTGCTTATATTAGGCGAGCAAACTAGTCATGTAAAATGTATTTGAAAAAAAAAAACTAATTTTATTGTTTGTTTGTAAAAGTAATGTATTATAATTGTTAGAGTTGTAGTGTGCTCCTGTAATAGTCGTCACGGCTGTATCTACAAGAAAAAAAACACAATTAAGAGGAAGCCACATCCACATGTGTTGTCTCCGTCTTATAAGTAAGTAACATAGAAAATGTAAGCTTAGCAGCTCACGTTTCAAAAATTTCAGTTAATCGACCAATCATAAAACTTGATGGTAAGAAAATTATCTGTGTTGGTGTGTTGGTTTTATACGATTGTTCAGTTTTTAAGTGAGTTATGAGAATTTTTAATTTATCGATTTTATTATTATATTATGTACTCATAACTTGCTAAACAATTCAAGTATCGAAAATAACCAACTAACGAACACAGATAATGTTCTTATCATCAATTTTATAATCAGGTCGATTCACTCTAATTTTTCACACTAAAACGTAGCTAAAAGTGATCTGCTTAGAGGAAAATTGCCATATTACTCACTTGTTAGATGGAGACAACACATGCGGGTGTGGCGTACCTCTCAAAGAATCAAACCTGCGACTGTTTTTATATGTATAATTATAAATTTTTTTATGTCCTTAAGAAGTAAATCCTAAAACCATTTTTTCCTTCTTCTTCAAATAGACTAGTGAAAATGTAATAGAAAAATAAAGACACGTTGAAATTGTATTTAAATCATATCGTCTTGTGTACGTTCGTTTCAAAAGTATACAGTTATAGTTATAGTATTTGGTTCATTCGTATGACGTTTAATGAGAACAGAGATCCAGGTGTCCGTATACATTTTTGTCCTGTTGATCAGTTCAGTATCCAGAACTATAAGTATTATTTGATCAATGCAATACCTTATTTTATAGTATTGTGTACACTAGACAACAGTGAGTTCGTTCTATACAAGAAATCGTCACCAATTACGTATTCGCCATACCTGCACTCAGGACTCCAAAGGAAACTATTGCTTAACCAGCCGTTCAGTTTTGTAATTTCTTATGAGAAAAATAAAGAAATCCAAGTTCCGAGTAGCTTCACGTAACAAATCGAAAATACGAGAGAAAAATATGTATATACCTAGTTAGCTGGTAAGAATTTAAATTGCTCAGTTTTTACATATTAGTGAAAAAAACTGCAAAGTGGTGAGCACGGACTTTGCAATTAATATTAATATTAAATTGTATCAAACACAATAATGAGTCATCATAGTTTATATTCAGAATACTTGGAGAATATTTAGTAGGTGTATATACTGTGGTGTAAAAAAGTTCATTAATCGTTATAGTACTTAATCAAAATACTAAAGATAGTGAGATACTGATAACGAAAAATCATCGTTTAACTGGATGTATTCACTCATCCACGGGCTTAAAATATAGGATATACCTACCCAGCATATTTCTAAATAATATCCAAAGCAATACTACCGAAATCAAAAGAATAAAAATCAAAAGTGTAGAGATCAACTAAAAGCCTCGTTGACACGATGTTCAGTATTTATTGTTTACACAGGAAGTTACATTTTACAGACAATATGTGGCCTTGATATAAAAGTCTGAAATTGAGAGAATAGGGATAATTTTTCATAAAAAAATAGTGTTATAATAATTATAGTACGCTGTAGATTATAGATAACGTCATTATAGATAAGATTTTATAACAATACTCAAATTTTTAATTATAGTTTTAATTTTTAGATTTATTAAATCTTACGTACTATATTATAAGTAAAGTAAATACATAATATATAAAATGTCCAAAGGGAGGAGGCTAAAGTGTCATATACTCCTCCCGAGCCTGGATGTGACACAAGTAAGAAAAAATAAAGGATCAAAGTGTCATGGATTGAGCCTGAGGCCTGAGCAGATACAACGTGATGTCTCAGAGATCGAGTTCTATAAAAACCGTCCGTCTTATCAAAGAATTGAATTCTAGGAAGTATATATTTTTACGACCGTCGTAGATATGAAAATGGTATCAAACAAACAATTATTGGAATTTCGTGGATATATTTTGTGCTTGACAACCAACTCGATCGGCATCATAACAAATAGGATCCAGACAATATTATAGTGTTCATATAAAAAACTGTCAGTGTTAAAATATGTACCTCTAGCGATTATTATGAGTGGTCGTAATTATTTTATGACATTTCCTTCTCGTTGTTGAATACATTATGATCATTATACATTTATACCACAACTTAACATTTTATTTACAATAGGCGCGTTATTGGGTAAAATTACATTCAATTATAGTGGTATTACAAATTTTCGAAATTACAGCTAATAACAGCCAATAAATAATAAATAAAAAAAAAAAAAACCATTGTTCGTATATTTACTAATAAGCAACCTGCTACTAGATATTTTTCTTCTGCAAGGAAAATCGAGGAATCATAGGTTAGGCGTTGTTGAAATTTGCATGCTACATTTTGTTGGGATGTAATTAAATTTTTTTTTTCTTTCTATTGTTGATTGGCGACTATGGCGATAAGCAATACCTCGCGAAAATAAGTTAGAAAAAAAAATTTTGTACCCAGCCCAAAAACAAAAATAATATCCAGGCATGTTAAACAATTATATAATATTATGTTTATTTTTTTTAATTTTAAACGTTTTCAGGTGGAACAATTATATTAATAATATGTATTATAGTTTTCATATTATTAATTAATTAGAAACTAAACGCACTTTAACCCGAACAATGTTTATAAACTAAAGTTTACACAAAGGAAATTAGTTGGGAACATAGTTTGAAAAATAATTTTAGAATTAATTGGTATTTTACAGGTTCGTGTATACTTTCACGCTCGTGTATAAATATAAGCAGTTTAAATGTTTGACATTTACTTCCCACGTATAAGCTCATAAACGCACACGTAAAACAACGTATCTCCCTCAATTTCGTCTGAGACTCATGAAATGATTTACGACAACCTTTGGTTTTACAATATATAAACGGAGTAAATTGTTTTAAACAAAATTACGTTTGTTATTTTAAGTAATTTATTTCTTAAGATGTTTACCCACCTACCGAAAAAAAACATTTCGAGTAGCTTAAAGAGAATATTAAACACGCTGTGGTATACATTCAGTCTTTAAAATTGAATTATATTATATTCATATTTAAGTACTATGCGGCCGATAGCATCTAAAATATTTTGAAAATATTTTGTAAACAGTAATTACGTCCTACTCCAGGTATGCTACCGATATAGATGAGAGGTTTTAGGGATGTCACGGCATGCCCAAAACCGTTAAACCTTGTTGATGATATAAATTGTAATTTAAATATTCTAATTTTGTATATAGGTATATAACAGTTCTCCGTGGATATGATTATTCAACTTAAATACATTACGCAAGTATTTTAGGATTTCTCGAGTTATTTAAATACATTTAAAATCAAGATATGTTGGTCAAATTTATTCTAGTTTTAGAATATTTTAATTACTATTTACCAAGTTCAAACACTTTAAGTTTATCCAAGTTTTATGTTTTAACCGTATTCCGAATTAAGTAATATAACTCTTTTTAAATTAATGAATGAAGAATGGGTTGGTTAGTTCTAAGTTATTCAACAGACTATAATATTATTATAACGGCGTGGGATTGACATCACTAAAGACATTAAATAACAAACATTTTTCGTTGTAGGTGACAGATATTATTAAATATACCTAACTATAATAATAAAATTGTATAGTTAATAATGTATATTAAATACACTATAATATAGGTATAGGTAGTACACTATCAGTTACCACTGCAATATTCAGAAGTTTATAATTAATTTATAAGATATTTGTTTTTCTTTCTATATAAATAATTTCAGATATTATTTTAGCATTAAGCATTTTAACATAAAATACAATTCAATTCACTATTGTCGACGGAACAAAATGTTAAAATTGTACCTACATTTATTTTTAGTTTTAAAAACAATTATTAAGATAACTGTTTAGAAGAATGTTAAAAATAAATTTGAAATAAAAACCAAACATTAAAATATATAGTGATCAATAGAAAATGTGAAAATACTGTTTATTTATAATAGTATGAAAATCCAGTGAGTTATATAATTAAGATATTTTGTGTGGGGAAAACTTGTGAGTAAAATAATTGCCACTTACTTATTTCTAGTATTCTCTTTTTATACTCACTCAATAAAAGTTAAAGGTACTTTAAGCGAAATAAATATAGAAAAAATATATACTATTATTGTTCTGAATTATATTTTATCAAATTCACGGTATATTTATATATAATTTACTAAAAAAAAAAAAGAACCACTGTCCAAAGTCGGAGACTGTACAGTGCTAAAGTCATCTATTTTTATAAAGATGTCGTTTCTTGTCTCATTATTTTAGATTAGCGAAAGTGACGAAAACGTACTATAGTTATCTTATAAATTCTTATTTAGACATATCACCTTTGGGCATTTCTCAGTTTGCCAGATTACCGGGTGCCTGGGGGAGAATTCTTACTTCTATTAAAGCAATGAATTTGAACAAAACAAATGGCGTTTTTGTATTCTCACTGCTTCCAAGAAATCTGAGCAGTGATATGATTACCAAATGGAAACGAATCCGGATATATTTTATATTCTCGTCAACTACTCCTAAAGTAATTGTATGCTGTTAATTCATTATAATATTTAAAATATTCATAATATTTTGTGTGTCTGGTGTCTACTTGATGGATTAAAAACATTTTTTATTTGTATATAGTATAGGTAGGTATATGAAAATAAAAATACAATTTTAGTATATTATTGCGAGACTATACAATCATGGAATGAATAAATCGACTTTTATTTATATGCTGTATTCTAATACAGGGTAAATAATATATGTAATAATTATTGGATTTTAACAAAAAACATCTTAACATTTATTTGGCCATAAATCTGGTTATAATCATTTTTATTTTTGGTTTAATTTACATACATAATGAGTAGCACAATTCACTATAACATTCAAATCCTTTTAACCTCACGGCTATAATTTTCTGAATAATATTAATGTGATAAAAATATAAATTATACACATTACACTATTATGCACATTAAACTATTGAATAACTGTTGATATTAATATGTTTATTAGATATATCTAATTTATAAATTAAATAAAAACATCACATTATTTTAGTTTAGATCGTAATATTTTTTTTTTTTTTTTTTAATATTCCTACTTATAATATAATATTATAGTAAAAAATGGCTTCTGCACTCTTCTTTTCTTATTTAATAATAATAACAATAATTTTATTAACGGAATAAAATTCCAATTTACAATAATAAAAATAATGACAGTTTCATAGGTGTGTGTTCTACTAAAAAAATTAAACAAATGAGATAAGAACGAGAGAAAAAAAAAAGAATTTAATATGTATATATAGAGGAATTAAAAGTTAGACAATTGATTATATAACAATTCGATTAAAATGAATATAATAGTAGGTAATAATCTAAAAATGACAAGTTAACGAGCTAAGAGTCATATTGAATAGGTCCATTAGTTGTTAAAAAAGTTACCACATGACATTAATATAATAGCAGGGTAGTATAACATGTAGTTAGTTTTAATAATAGATAAATAAAAAGGATGTTTATTTCTTGAATTTTTTATATTTACATTGAAATTAATACGCCCTAAAAGTTCTGGGCAATCAATTAAATTATGTATTAGTTTAAAAAGAAATTTAAATTTTTAAATTTTAAATCTACTATTTAAAGGAGCAATATTAAAAAAAATACTAATATTAATATATCCAGAATGAGGACGTCTTTCAAAGTGGCATTTAAAAGATAAATATCTCAAAAAATTATTTTGAATACTAGATAGACTCTGGTTTTAAAAAATGTTATCAGAGTGCTAAATTAAAGAGGCATAGTCAATATGGGAGCGTACTTAGGAATAATATAATATTTTTAAAGCTGAATTATCGTTGAAATCACTACACATACGTTTTAATAATCCGAACTTCATATTTGATTTATTTCGAATAGAGTCAACATGATTACTAAAAGATAATTTTGTGTCAAATGAAACTCCTAGGTCTTTAATAATATATTTACGTGTTAGATTTGTATTATGTAAAACATAATTTTAAAGTATAGTATTTTTTTTTAAAGAGTACGAAATAACGGAATTTACTATAGGTATTTATATTATTTTTAGATACAAAAGTATATTGAATTTCTATGTTTACGGTTTACCAAATAGGCTTAGAATTTTAATATTATTTCTTTCTCAAACATAGTATTTTATATTTTCAAGGAGAAACGGAAACATTCAGCTTAACCATTGGTAAACCCATCACAAGTTTGAAGAAAAGTATGATAAAAAAACCTAGATTTAAACATTCGATAAAAGACAAAGAAATTAAATAAAAATAAGTATTAGATAATTTGTTCTCTCTCAAAATGTACAAATCTTAACTTCCTACGGAAATATAAAACTTATGTTATACGTTTTAATGAATTGAATAACTTAATGGTTATGATTTAATGTATATAACATTTCAGATTTCAGTGATAACTCATAATACGTCATTCATAAATATAATATTTCATTTAATTTTTGATAAAAGGTCTATTTCACTATAATTTCACGATGAAAAAAAAAAATATTCTTTATGTAGTTTTTTTTTTATTAGATAAAAATAAGTATTTACAATCTGTAATATTTATACAAAACAATAAGTAAATTTGATAATAAAGAAGGTAGAAAACATGAATAGCGTGAAAAACGAGGCGCCCGCCAGTGTGGATACCCTCTAACTTGGGGTAGGGAGTTTTATTTTATTTTTGATTAGTGCAAGTCGGGATTCTGCAGGAGATCTTGACACCAGTGTCTTTTTAATCGACNGGGGGGGGGGGGTTATTTGGCATGAATTCACTGGCTAAGTTAGAAATCAAAGGACTTGTGGGGTAAACTCTTTTGGTATGGACATTTTTATAGTAATTGTTAGCTGTTTTAGAGCCTGTTTCAATTTTAAGATCTTTATGCAGTGAGAGGTTTGAGACGTACCATGGTGTTAGATGTTATTTGGCGAAGGGGAATAGACTGGAAAGCTAGTATAGTCCGTATTTGGGAAGGCTTGGCGCATCCCCATATTTTGATGCCATAGGCTCAGATAGGTTTTAACATTGATTTATATATTAATAATTTGTTGTCAATAGAGTTAGGACTTGAGGATAGTCCTTAATAGATGAA
This sequence comes from Macrosiphum rosae, assembly GCA_016617965.1. NCBI lineage: Eukaryota > Metazoa > Arthropoda > Insecta > Hemiptera > Aphididae > Macrosiphum > Macrosiphum rosae. The sequence continues at coordinate 35,911 of WHPZ01587934.1, read as the reverse complement.
GTCTGGTATTAAGGTCCTTTCTTTTAATTTTTAAGTGTGGGCCCCAGGTTAGACGCTTGTCTAAAATTAGACCTAAGTATTTGGTTTGAGTTGTGGTTTGGATTGAATTGTTTTGAAAAAAATATTGTAGGTAGAACAGTTTTTCTTAAAGTAAAAGTAATATGAATAGATTTATCTGTATTGATCTTTATTCTCCATTTGATGGACCATTTTGAAATATTATTGAGATGTATTTGGAGGTTTTGGTATGCTGTTGTTGAATCGGAATGGGATGAGAGGATTGCCGTGTCGTCAGCTTAAGTATTTATCAGTGTATTTTCGGAGTTGGGAATGTCAGCTGTGTAAATGTTATAGAGGTCTGGTGATAAGTCACTTCCTTGAGGTACTTCTGCTTCGATTTAGAATTGTGATGAGAGGGAGCCTCCTTGACGGACGAGAAATGAGCGGTTTTGTAGATATGATTTGGACAACAAGTAGAGTGGAGTCGGGAGGAACATTCTTAGCTTAAAGAGTAATCTGGTGTGCCAGACTCGGTCGATCGCTTGTGATACGTCTAAAAATACTCCCGGGCAGCTTTATATAGTTAAAATTATATATTTTGATTAATTCGATATTCGCTTATGCATATAATAGGTACTAAGTTCTTAATTACTATCTTATAATTGTCATAATAACTTTTGACTTTCACATTTATAATTTCATAAATTTTAATAATATTTAGGCATTATTATTATAATTTAATAATCATACTACTTAGGTAAATATCAAAGTTAGTTTATCGTAATAATATCGTTCAACTAATGTCAATTAATTTACCTTTTGGTCTTAAAGATAATTTTTGGAATATATGATTTATTACATTTTCCAAGACAGATAGGTATATTATGATACTGCTCAATAAAAAGTCACATGGGAGTATTTTTATCGTACATAACTTCCAAGGGTAATATATAGAATGACAAAATATATCTTAAACCATTCCATAAATTGCATTGATACTATTATACATTTTTGTGTGGTGAGTTATTTATAAAACATAATATAGCCAAATATGTATTGTATGTTTCCGAGAAGAAAATAAAACAACAATTTGTAATATTATAGTAACTTAATTTTATCTTTTAAATGTACATTTTAAACTTTTAGTTTTTATTTTTTCAATTTGTCAACAACTATTATGTTTTAGACATTAGATAATATGTTTATAATTTATTTCATTTATTTTAATTTATTTCATGTGTATATTATATGATAATACAATATAGTAGCATTTAAATATAATTTTAAGTGTCACTACAATAATTACATTTAAAATACGACTGTGAATTTTAAAAGATATCGAGATCTCTAATTAAATATTTGTAATGTAATTTATTCACATTGCATTAATAATAAACTTATGTTACTAAGTTTAGTATATTAATTTTAAAGCATCTATAAAAATATAAATATTTAAATAATAAAGATATTAGGTAGGTACCTACATAACTGAAATCGGTGTAACTGAATGCTTCTAACAAATCAATGTAACTGTTACTTTGGGAACTTAACCAATTTATTACTGTTATTAGAATTGTTTCAGTTCAATTTAGAGAGTTTATTATGGAAACCGGACAAAGGACAAATTGTCCAATTTATCTACTAGACCTGGTAGAGGTATTTCAAATGAAATTAAATTTCGGTGGTGGTAAATTGAACATTTGGAAGATGATGGACATTTTTCTCATTAATGTATGTTCATTATTGCTGCAGCGCATTTTATGAGTTCACTCAATTTATTGTTTTCGAAATCGTGTAATTAATTTTTGTAAAATTCAGAAAACAAAAAAAACTCGGGGAATTGACTCCGATGTACATTAGGCGTATTGTGCACCTCACCAATAATGAGTAATTCATTGAAATTTATGTTATTTAATTTAAATTCAACGGTAAATCACTATATTTATTGATAAATACGATTCTACCGGAGATCTATGTGCATTTCTAAGGATATTTTACTATAATACATTATTTGTATAGCTTTAGTTAGATATTTCTATTAGTTATAAGATAGTTATTGAACTAGTTATTTTGAAAAACAAATCGATCACATTAAATTAATATTATTTTATGATATAAAGCGTAAACCCAAGGAGACCTGACAAAAAAAAAATTATACTACTTAAACGTATGACAAGAATTGTGAAAATGATATGGTTAATAAACAATTTAAGAAATATACTCGTGTCAAGAAATTCCAAAAAATAATGTTTTGAAAAAAAGTTATTACGTTCTAAATTAATTTACTCAAATAAAATATTGATATTTTAAAAATTCTAAAAAATAAACTGTTTGACATAGATCAATCTTTATTATAATATATAGATAAAGGTAATTTTTAGTAAGTAAAAGTAGAATTGTTCAAGTTGTTACGGTTATTTTTTTTTGATTCACAACAAAATGACTTAAATGTATTGATTGTTTAATATATTTTGAACTTCAATCACTCACAAAAAAATTATAAGACAATGATAACTGTTTCTTTTATTCAGAACGCACATAATAGTTAAGTGCTATATTATTGTTGGTTTAATAATTTGTATAATATTATTTCGTATTTAGTTTAAAATAATGTTCATTAAAGTGAACTATTAATTATTTTGAGTAATCGAAATTTATTATAACTAAAACAACCCACAGACGGAAAATCAGCAAATTTCACTAAATTCAAGTACCTCTATAGTTCCGTATATTCAACACCATAACCAAGTTACAATATTGTCGTTGTATTTCAGAACAATATGGCATTATTACATAATACTAGTGAATACAGTGCCCTTCACTTTGATATAACTTAATGTGTATGTTTCAAAGAAACAGTATTGAGAAACGACACTGTCATTTAGTTTTCTAAATCATTATGTTACGTTCGAAGCAAGTTTAATTAACCTTACTTTGAACGAAATGCCAATCACAGAAATAATAACAACTAATTAAAATACTATCTATAGTTACTTAGTTAATAAACAGCCATATAAATATTTTAACTACGATTGTAAATATACTACATTAGTACGCCGATTGATGTGGTATTGGTGGGCTTCAGTTTATTTGTAAGATAAGTCGGGTGAATGGGAATATTTATGAGTGACATGATAGAACATGATGGAAAGGAGACATGACGATATTATATTTTATGCAATTTGGTGAAAAGATGTCTTGACTTATCAGTTCATGCGATAAAAACACTTTTTTATGAAATGACTATTTCTATTGAAAACACGGAAAAATATTGGAGAAAAATCAACCGGTGAACAGTATTAAAACAGCTAACATGTTAAAAGAGATTGAAAGGAGTGATTCTGTATTTTCTTAACGATACGTCTAAACGAATTTATCGTCTTGTCTGGGTAATTTTCACGGGTCATCCCCACACGAACATGTTCAGTGTGTGGCCCATTATATTTTTGAAGAATAAATAAATAATTTTAAAAAAAGAGGCTCTGCTGTACAGTAGGTTACAAGTGGGTCACTGTATAACGGATGGTATTAAATTTGAATTCAAAGATATAATATCATTGTATAAGAAAAACGATTCTGAGCGGAGACGGTATGTCAGTCTAGGTATAAGACATATTATATACATATCTATGGTATTAAAAAAAAATGACTTATAATAGGTACCTATAATAAATTCCAAATTAATCATATCACAATATTCATTAGGTACTTACAAGTTATAATGCGTTATACATCAACAACAAACCCTGATACTATCATAGATATATAATAGTGTACTTTAGAAATTTCAAGTACCCATGAATAATATGTTTTTTATTATTTAATTTCATCCAAATTTAAACATAAAATGTCTGTAAAAAAATGGGTGTGGGTGGAAAAAAATCGTAACGAAAAATGAAACCACACATTTGTTTATTTATTTATTTTGCAATACATACACGGCATCGGCGGAGTGCATGTTTATTTTTATTGTATTGGTTTTTCTCACTCTCTCAATAATTCACTTATAATTTCACGGGCCTCAATAAGTATGAAAGAAGTTTTACTTCCCCAGAGTGTAATGGTGGGCTCACACACTCGTTATTTTTTACGACTAGATCAACTTTACTTAAAAAAATATTAAGATTTCATAAATTGTAAAAAATAAAGTATATATTATATGACTTAAATAAAAGATTTTTATAATCCAGATTTACAAATAAGTATCGACGATATCGACTTAAGGCCCCTGCAAACACTAAACCCTCTCAATTATTCATCAAAAAGTCTTGAGCAACTGACAAAAAACTTTTAGTGGTTCGATTTAAAAAATGTAAAGATTTTTGATCTGGAAAAGAGATTTATTTTATCACGGTCCGAACAGAAAATATTCAATATTTTAATTATTTTTGAATATACTTAATATAAAAAAATTAAAAAAAAACCATACAAATTTAAAATGTTTATTCTCCTAAAATTTGACAAAATGTGTAAAGTGCTTCGACTGATGCAAATCAATCTTATTTATGCATTCAAACAGCTTACAATTTTTAAACCGAACCTTTGGAAGTACTAAATTGTTGTCAGGCGTACTATAATGATTCCGTCTCTTACAATATTATAGTACACAATAACTAGTATAGGTAGACACATTATGTGCTGGCACAGATTACGTCTTAATAATAATAGACTATATTCTATAGAGTATAGACTACTATTATGAGATTGTCATGTGAACACTTAGCTCTAAACAAATTGGTTCCCTCATGGCATGCGCCTGAAAATTTACATTTGAATTGATTTTAAATATTTGACAAGGCACACATCCTTTACGTCATTACGTTAGAAAATTATTATATTATAGATGATCACACATATTTGCTAGCAATGTGGGGTGGATGTTAAAAATAATTGTTATTCCGCACATACAAATAGCTTCCATCAGTTTATTTAAATTTCAAAATATGAGGAAATTGAAATATATTCAAAACTTCAGGTTTAGTATAAGTACAGGTTAAAAGTTTTGCATAAACGCATAGCTAGAAAGCAAAATTAAAACATACATTTATCGAGATAAAATGTATTTTATGTCAAAAACAATGATTTTTGCAAGATAATATCAGCTGTTAAATCAAATATTCTAAACAGTTATAATTAATGTATAATGCATTTTTGTTATTAATTCATTTAATACTATGTTTGTACATGTCTACTTTGTTTAATATTATATTTTTGCTGTTATTAAAACGGACTTATAATGAATGACAATTGTTTTTTTATTTACTTGTGTACATTCAATTCCTTTTTTATGGACGTGTTAATTCTTTATTCTTTAATATAGGTGACTAAAGTGATATTCTTCATTAATAATTAATTTATAAATGTAATTTTATTTTCTTGTATTACCATTTTAATATAATATTATATAATAAATATTATATATAACATAATTTTTTACAGTTATAATTATTAATATCTAACGGCTAACAATGCTAACATAGACACTTTTAAACAACATTATATATTATTAAATATCAACATTAATAAATGTTTGTAAGACACGAAATTGCCTGAAAAAATAAAACGTAACAATACAACTATTATTATACCAGGTACTTATTGAGATGTACAGTTAAAAACGAAAATAGAATGAATAATTAGTTGGTTTTTCTTTAGATTATATTATGTTATTAAATTATAAATATTATACCATATTGTATTGAATAAGCCTAGAAAAGAAATTATTTTCCCGGAGGTCACTACTCGCACGTGTTTTGACGTACTATTTAGTATTTTTTGAGATAATAATAAAGTAGACATACTATTGAGTGCTATTACTATGTTTTATAGTTAGATCCAGACTTGGGTAAAATACTATATGACAATAATATTTCTAAGTATTTGCAGGAATGTATCACAACAAGTATTACAAATATTTTTCAAATACTTTTTTTCAGTAGATTTAGATTTCAATAACAAAAAAATTATTTTCAATACTGTGTTTATAAATGAACATTACTATAATCTCGATAATACACACCTATCTGGTTATATGTTAGTTGTAATAATTAGTAATAAATAAGAGTATACCTTTATAAGAAAAAAAGTATTCTGAATACTGTACTCAGAATACTTGTAAAAAGTATTCAAAATACCGTATTTTATACTTCCAAAAAAAAGTATTCGGAATACTATCCAAGTCTGGTTGCAGGATCTGAAAACAAATTGTTTTGTTTTTTTTTTGATAAGTTATATAAGTTATATAAGTCATGATAAGTCCAATATTATACGTCCTTCTATTCTCAGCTATTATAGAATTTGCAAGTCATCCTAATTTATCATGGATATTTAATCCAGATTATTATAAATATAATAAATTAATAACTTTATTATCTGGTTTATACTAAATATTAATTCAAATATTAATATAATTAAAGAAGTATCTACTAATGTTATACTAATCATATACTAGTTATTATTAATGTATAGGTACATAATTATATAGCTTAAAAATATCTAATATAATCCCTATAGGCTCAACGTATGAATAAAATAAAATAAAATTTTATATAAATCTATCATTAACAGTTTAGAGCATTACAATATTAAGTCTGTAGTATTATTGTTCATGATGAATCATGTTTGCGTTTTAGATCAAATTTATAAATATTAATCATAAAATAATTTTGTTCATACATGTAAGATATTAGATAACCATTAGACAACCAGTGTTTGGAAAGAACGTCGTTCATTAATTCACATTCATATATAGTGAACGATACGTGAAAGTCACTCGTTTTTTGCAAATAGTAACGTGAACGTGAACGACATTTATATTTTTAATGCATTTTATCGATTTTTAAGACGTTCAATTTATTTACTATTTAATAAATATTATATGTATAAAATATATTAATTAACTATATTATAATAATAATATTTTCATTTTTCCCATTATAATTCCTATATTATTTGTTTGATTGCAAAATATATAAATTAAATACGTGAAATTCCTGTATCCCCTTCTAGACATACAACAACAATAATATTATGATTTCCACGAATTTGTAATAAGTACCCTAGTATTCGCTTAATTTTATCACTAGGAAATCCTTATCAAAATGTAACTCAAATAAAGTGTCTGATATTAAAAATTAATTCAGATAGGTACATTATAAAATGTATATGCTCTAAAGTCTAAATTGTATTTTAATTTTTGGTTGAGTCGTATATATTTATGGGTTTTCAATTTTTATATTGACTGCAGGCTAACGATTCATAAACAAAAAAATATATAGGTTCCTTTTTAAGGTCTGAACGAGTTAATTTTTTTAGTAAACGGAACGTTAGTAATAATATTTATTAGCTACGTTATTTAACTGGTCTTTCAATAAACAATATTGCGTATCAATAATCATCATTGGGTACCTATTATCAAGGGCGTAACTAGCTACTTAATCAGGAGGGGGGGAGCAACAAAGTGTATTTTTTAATTTTTACACTAATTTAAAGTGTTGTCAAACATTAATATATTTGTTTGCTAAGTCCTTGCATATCATACTTTATATATTATTCAAAAGAAAAATTTAAATAACTTTTAAAATAATCTGGGGACTTGTAATATTTAGATGTACCATTCAGATGTATCGGATGTACCAATTCTGGCATTCCATATGAATTCTTGTACCAACCATTGTTATAGTACCAAGTGGTGAGACACCATTCGCAGGGTGTATACCAGGGTGAACCCCAAGAGTATGTGGAGTGGGGGGGATCTACACTTGGGATTAACAGGTCACTGGTGGGTTCATCGTAGCGGGGCCATTGAGCCATTCATCATTTTCGAAGGCAACCTTCGCACGACAGTGACGTGTTTTTAGTTCATATTTTTTTCCCCTGGCCGGACTGTTGACTAACGAGTAACCATACACTTTTTACCGCCCTAAGCGACGCTAAAAATACCAAACACGTTTTAAGGTCTGGCGCACATCTGTGTACGGCGTAACGTAATGGTGGTTTTTAAATTTTTTTTTTTATCCACAGGCATGGACTTCGTGTTATAGTTAACTTGCTATATATTATGTTATATGACATCGATTTTTCGTAATTTAAAAACTAATATAATATAATTTATAAACGAAATACAATATGTAAATGAAAAAAAATCCTACGTTTATGACATTTTTTCTTCATATTTACCATTTTACTTCAAGTCTGCTATTTAAGTATTTAAGTGACCTAAAATAATATATCAATTTATATAACCGGACGTATCGCCGGGTTTGTCACTCACGCGCCTATTGTTTCCATATAATTATACCATAATAAACTCCTCTAACGGCCCCCTGCGGATGCTTTAAACTTATGTTAATATTTTAATTCTTGATGGAAAATAATAAAACTTTTAAAATATTTACATAAATTAGCAGTCCTAAAATTGTATAAAGTGCCGAAACAAAACTTTTAGTATTTGATTTGACTTTAAGCAAACCATAAAAAATATTGCACAATTTTAATATGGCTCTCAAACATACAGTCACAATTTTCCAAAATCCTGTTTCAAACGTTACATCTTCTGGACTTAAATATATATAGTTATAATTCATGTAAAACCCATAAACATAATATTAATATTATATGGGTTAAATATATTGTAATTTGTTCCTAGGTACTTTAAGTGGTGAAATAAACAATTTATTGCATGTATTTTTATTTATGAATTTAAGTTTGGTATAACTACACGTACATAAACATACTAGTAACGATAACGATAACAGTGATGAATTGAACATGTTTTCGAAGTAGTAACAAAATATACACAAAGTAACAATAACGGTCCTGTAGTCACCATTGGTGGTGGCTATCGTTCAACACTAAATAACAGTAAAATATAAACATTAATACCCATATCATAAAATTCCCAGCCCCCGCCCCCCGCCCAAGCCTTTTTTTTTGTTGAAAAAGCAGAATCCTACTCGATTGATGAAAATGTCATTATAATCAAAATGATTTTATCTAATTATCGTTCACTATTAAATGTCGAGAGTTAATTTTCCGGTATAAATAAATAATGTCATCATGTTTTTTTCACTCATTAGTCATTAAAACCGTTGACGCATTCGTTGGTAGGAATTATCCAAGGCAGTGCGTATAGCGATTATTCAACCTTAGTGTCTTCAAAGCTCTCCGTATATATTTTATTTGGAACCCGTTAGTCAATTATTTGGCTGATACAAGAGTCAGCCGATAAACTGTATTGCCACTCACCGCATGTCGTTAGCATAATAATGGTATCGTTTCCTGTTGTCGGTATTACCATTTATTCCAATCCGATTCAACTGTCGAAAATCAATTATTCGAAATATCATTATTCCGATAGAAACTAAACGAGGTGGAAATATAAGAGTTCTGCATTGGAATAAATTCGAGTCCAATGACAATAGTCGAATAATTATTATTATGCTATTATTATATTTCGTACCTTATAATGTAATCAGGCACGTATACAGGGGTGGTTGGGGTTTATTATTCATTTTTAGGTTCAGTGATTTGTCAAAAATATGTTTATGAATACATTTCTTTGATAAACTAACTACATATTATAATAAATGAACACCTTTAATGCTGAAATTAAAACAAATAAGACTAATACCGTTTTAATTTAAAAGCTAAATAGGACCGCGAATATTGCAACGGGCGAGTTTCCGAGAATAATAATCAAAATGCTTATATTAAGAATAATCAACAAAACAATTTAAAGTAGACATTTGATAACATTTCAATATTAAATTTGTTTCAAAATCCTAGTTTCCATTAAACTAGTACCAATAAACACTTTTTCTAACACCAAATCGTTTTATTAAGATTATTTTTTTTTTATTCGTATGACGTAGTAGGTAACACGGAATCAGTAAAATCTTTTTTAAAAAGACGGTATTTGCATTAGCTACTAAAAGAACTCAAGATGTTTTATTTGAACACACGATTGATATCGTCGAGCATTTTTCTCATAAAGTTTTTAAAAATCAGTTAATTATTCATAAATATTATAGTAAAAAAGTCATGATTCGTATAATATTATTTCCTTAAAAATAAATAATAAATAATTTAGGAAAGCTCACTCTGTAACGTGCAAAATTCCTGGTATCTAAACGTATTTTAATGCGACATAATGAACTATAGTTACATATACAATTTAAAAATAATTTGTTAACTTTCCCAGACAACATATTTAGGTACTGACCTAACTTAGTATAAATCTATGTTAAATAGTCAAATTTTGATATTTTTTAATATTCGTTAGTAAGAATTTACTTTGAATTAAACTGTTACAAAATAATTTATTTATTCTACTGTAGTATTGAAAAAACATTTTCTTAATAAGTCTCAAGTGGAATGTATTTAAGGTTTTTTGTTTTGAATTATGAATATTAAGATTAAAATTGAAAAATCCACAATAGTACAACTGTGTACTGACGGATAGATGATGGATAGACCACAGACAAGATACAGATACAGTGGGTATAATATTTAAGGTATTCTATACTTATGTTATTTATAATCATAGAACTTAAATTTAACAGATATTCTTATTTTAATTTCGATTTTAAGTAGTTACCTACTACAAGAAACTATATGTGTAGTATGATAAATTAAAACTATTAATATACAAAACGATGAAGTCATATTTTAAATATTTCTAACAAAATATTATTCCATGGAAAAAAAACTAATTTTTCTAAAATAATATCATTTAAATGATGAAAATTGAATGAACGTATAAATGGTCTAAATAAATCAGAACAATGAACTTTAAAAATAATTTTAAACTAATAAGTGTTTATCAGTTATCATTTATCTTTTATTTCATTACTTAATTTAAATTTATTTAAAAAACAAACAATTAAGGAGTATCAAATAAATATCGAACATTTAAATAATGTTTTTTTAAATTAATTAATATACTTTATAAGCTCTGGGATTATAATTTGTTAGTATATAGAGCATTAAATTTTCAATTTTTCAAATTTATATTTAAAAAAATATTACAAAACATACAATGAAAAATAATTTATTTATAATATAAAAATATTTTATCCAAAGCAAATATAAACGATAATTTTATTTTTTTAAATCTTCACTTATACTTATAGCTGCAATGATTGACAGTTTTGCATAATTTTTCGATCTATTACATAGGATTTAAATGAGATCGTTTGTAATATACACATTTTTAAATACTTATTCTTAAATTGCTTTTTATAATGGCGTTTCATAACAAACGAGAAAGTTAGTAAAGTTAAAGTGATACGTGCTTGGATTTTAAAACTTAATTTTATAACCTACCTTAATTTTGTACAGAAAAGGCAACTATAATTTCCTTAATTAAGTTTATTTTTATACTTTTTATTCATAAATGTTTAATAAACCACACATAATTATTACATATTTCCAGTATTCTAGTGTTATGACAAAATTTAACCCACATAAAAAAAAAAAAAAAAATAGGTGAGTACTTAGTAAGTATAAAAAGTTTATGTAAAATAAAACAAAACAAATTTATTTATTTGCTATCTAAATTAATTGTTTATTATAAACAGTTGAAGTTATGCCAATATCTGAAAATATATTATTTTACGTACAATTATTATATAATATAATATAATTAGAGGGCTGATTTGTATGCCATTAGCATATTTATTCTGGTTGATCGTGTGATAAGAATTATGCTAATAGTGAGCACATCATTTGTTTTATGAGTTTATGACATAACGATTTAAACTACCTATATGTAACTTTAACGGTGAGTATTATATTGTATTTTTCGATATTTACCCGTTTTTTTTGAGCTTATTTTACGTTTATAATTGCATATGTGATTTTTTAGTGCATATTTCGGTGTCCTTTGTTTTTTTGTAGACATTTTTTAAATAATTTCTGTTGTAATATTATTTAGAAAAAAGTTATATATTTAAAATTTCAATGAATATCGAAATAAATAAATCTAGATATATTCGTAGGTTTTCCCATATATATTTGGGAATTAAAGTTTTCTCATAGAAAACTACCAACAAAATACAAATTGCTTAGGTACCTAAGTAACTTTCTTTTAGGATACATTTTTATATTATTTGATTCCTATTTTGTTCTTATAAATTAAAAATACCTGCAAAATACAGATATTTTAATGAAAATAATTTATATTAGGTACATATAGCGAGTTTCATAATTTTAAATTTATTATTTTAATTAAATATTAAAAAAAATAAATGTCTTCTTTGCTACCTAATTTTTGAGTGCATGTTTATTTTTTTTTCATGCATATTCGCATAGTTAAGTTAATATATCTATGCATATTTGAACATTTTAGTTAATATATCTATGTTTATTTAAAATATTTAATAATTTTAGTTAATATATCTATGCATATTTAAAATTGTTTAGCACATATTCGATTGGTATTGAATATTTACCAATTCACATTCTAATTATAATAAATAATTCAAAGACGATATTTTATAATCAAATATATTATTACACCGGTACATCATTAAACAGGGATATCTATTATATTCCCTCCTACTTATCTGCATCAATGTTTATGTCGTGGTGAGATATTGTCCTTAGTGTTTGTGAAATAGGTTAATAGGATACCTTAAATAGGATACCTGAATTGCGGTAAGTAAACATGTAACTAGATGCTGATTGCTATGCAGATCTCATTAAAATTATCAGAGAAAATGGTGTTGTGTTCATAATAATAGCAGGAAATGAAAATTTTAGAATGTTATAACTACTCATTATTGTAAGTGGTTTATTCTCAAATTCAATATAATTCTTCAATAATTAATGGTTTAATAGAAATTAGTAAAAGAAAACTGCTCATAAATCACATTAAAAAAATAATACTTCGGAGACAAACTGCAATTAATGAATTTTTAATGGACCTTTAAATTTAATATCTTAATTATGTAGTTCAGCTATCATTTCCATTTTCCATGGTAATAGTACCTTTAGTTTTAGTTTTAGAATTTAAAAGTTTAAACCAAAATAATTCCATTAGTTTCTTGTAATTACACAAATAGGTGGCTACATATTTCAATAGCATTTAATTAATAATTTCTATAAATTACAAACTCGAGTAAGTATAAATATGTTTAAAATAAATATTTATGAGTCTTAACAGATTTAAGGTTATTATTTTCCCATATAGGTAGTTCAACACTTTCTAAGTTAGATATTTATAAAGTTGGCAAAAATTCTACGAGTCACATATTTTCAAGAGTTACACATTTACAAACATTAAACTATTATTTATCATTTAAAAGAATAACACTTAAAAATTCAAAACCTTTCAATTCAATTCCTTTTTAAAACAACATATTTCATGTAATTCCATTATAGTTATTTAAGAACATATATTAATTAGTATTTTAGTCGTAAAGATTGTTTACTAATTGAACAACATAATTGCTTTCGATAAAAAAATAAACTTGAATATTATTATTTATACTTTTGAAGAATATTTACGTTTTAGATTCTGAACGGAGAGGTTAAGTGTGGCACCAATGCACAGATTATAATAACTAGTAACTGGTTAATATTTACTTTAAATAATTTAACATCATAGGCTGAAAACATAGATATAAAACAAAATAAACTATGTATTTTTATTATGGCATTGCATACCTGACAATAAAATTAATGAATGCTTTATAATATAATCATTTCATTAAATTGTTAAAAATAATCCCATAAAAATTGTTTGAACCTTTTTTATTGCAAAAAAAAATTGTTAATTGTAAACCACTTAAAACCAAATATGTTATTTTTAATAGTATAATATTTTTATAGAATTTTCATTGATTTTTTTTTTTTAAATTTACATTCCAGTTTCATTATGCATTATTTATACACATATTTTTAGTACTTAGTATTCAACAGTTTTTTTTTATTTTGAGTATCACATTTTTCGAATATCAATTCTTAACCTAACCTAACCTAACCTACTTGAAGCTGTAAAATAAAGTATAATTATTAATACATTTAGTGACGGTTTTCATTTCACAAAGTTCAAAAAAATTATTATTTATATTTCATTATTATGAAATTGGAAAAAAAAAGTTAATAATTAATAAGAACTAATTTATTTCTTACGTTAACACTATGCAGTTTATCAAGCGTGGTATGCAAATATACATGTCATTTTTTTTTATTGATCTTAATAACAACTGTGGGCCATTACTTGTACATTTTTTTTCTTAAATGATCTAATTTTTGATCTTGGTTGAGTGTGATATCTAGGTGGTGTCGTATTTGAATATTGATTTGGACTGAAGGGATGATATTTTAGTTAAAATATGTTGGTCTGTTATCTCAACATCATATGAACTTCTCCCCTTGTCATAAAGAATCCTTGAGAGTTAGCCTGGCAAAGTCTCTGCGTAGACGATTTAATACATTTTAGTATTTTTATTTTAAAATCGGGTTTTTATTTGGTGATATTTATTTTTATTTGATTTAATTTCGTGTATTATTAAAATTGTTCTCCATAAATGTTGCGATTTGCCTAACATACTTTTTTACATATTTTTTATATAATCGATGTATGCATGATTGATTGATAAAATGTATCCTAAAATTTAAGCTATTTCAGCTTATTTGTTGGCTATTTAATTTCCCCTAAATCATCACGGGTATCCAAGTATCCACATAAGAACAATTCATTTTTTTAATTTCAATGGTTCTATTATTTTTTTTTTTTGTTTTTTATGTAATATTTCCTGTAATAATAATATTGTTGCAGATACTATTTAGAGTATTTTTCGATTCACTAAGTGATTATCATATTATATTTTATATGTTTGTCGTAAATTATGGCTTGTATTTCCTTAAGGATAGCTGGTGTTTCGTTTTATGTCAAAATTGATCAGCGATCAGGAGTTTGTACAAAATAGTTTTATTGGGAAATATCATTGAACTGCATCGTAGTTTTTAGAAAATAGAAGTACCTGTACAATTACGATAGTCTTTATATTTTTATAATATACTTTTGAGGTAACTTATTTTAAGTGGGTATATTAGGAGATTGCTGTTATTTGGTTATAAGTTATAAGTTATAATGCATATGTTTATTTCACATAAAATAAACTGTCAAAATAGCTTCTGAAATTTATTCCCTGGTTAATATATTAAGTGAATGTTTTTTATTTTTATCCATTAGTATTTTTAGTCCATTGGGTTTGGAGGGTTATGTTTTATTATTGATTCTAGCAGCTCACCCTGCCAATCAATTTAGCGAAATCGCAATTAATTATTCATATTTTATATTTCTAAACATATATTAAAACTATACAATGGTATGTATTGTAAAATGTTGTAATATTGTGTTAATATAACTGAAAGGGTACGTAAACTATTTCAAAATGCTAGTTATATTATTTTTAGTAGATTATCAGCCCTCTTCACTAAACAGGTTTGTTATTCATAATTAGTATTATATATTTTGTGCTCTCTTTCAACCACTTAAATAATGCACATTTTTTTTCGACAAGGAAATATTTGTTGACTATGTTTGTTCTACAACTTAACGTTTTATAAGAAAATAAAGTTTAATGAGATTTTTAAGAGTTTTGTTTATTTGATTACAAATTTTATTGTAAAACAATGATATACAAAACTGTAACCTATTTACTGTTTTTTTTTATTTTCCGTAAAAATGTAAAAAAATTAAAGTATTAATATTAATAAATAATAACAATTTATTATCATATAGATATAATTAAAAAGAAACTCAAAATATTCAAATCAACGGCGTTTTAAATAATATAGAACTTTATAGCAACTATTATTTAATATATATTTTATAGTACCTACCTATATATTCCATCTCGATACTTGTAATTTTAGGTTGATGGCCTTTAATTTGATTGTCATAAAATGCATTTAATAAATTTTATTTTTTAAAATTTAGAAAGGTAAAATATTTACAAAGTTATTGATTAATTTTTATTATCAGGTACCTACTACATAATTTCTCAATGAGAAGTTAAAGTTCTAACACACGTAGATTTAATAATAATTAATAACATAACTTGAGGTATTTCATAATCTTACTCTGTTTAAAGTTTGTGTTAATACTGATTTTATCGAATCCGATAAGAAGCGCGTTTCACTTAACCGTAATCATATTTACTGTTCGTCGGTGGCTTACCTTTCCGTCCGGTTTCCGGAACCCCTCGTAGACCTTCCATATGAGCTCGGGGCCAGCCGAGCACACGAATTTACCGACCTCAAACAGGTTGAGGATATTGTTGGTGGACAACACCTGTGCGCCCTGGCTGACAGACGATGTGCCCGACTTGAGTTTGGAAAACATTGTTCCGGCAGTTGACGGCACCGATGGCAGACTGCTGCCTCGCCGGAAGTCTGACCAACCTATCTTGTCGGATATATGGTTAAGCTCAGGAAATGGCCTGACACCGACTCGGAGGAGGACTTTGTTGAATGTTGGAGACGACGGCTGGTGCCAATACGCCTTCGTCACTGAAAAATAAAAACGACGCATGAGTATGATATGCATTTTTAATGTCAATCCATAGATTATAAGAACCGAGTTATATCGCTCTGTGAAATATGGGTACAAAACAATTATTACAAAGATTCGTTTATATCGAATTCAGCATCGTGTATCGTACTCCTGTCATTATACAAGATAAATATGACCATGGTTGTGAGTGAGAGTTTTGTTTGAATTAAATTTATTCTGGTAAAATATTCATATTATTATATATATTATATGGATAAAATAATAATATTATGAAACAAAAGCATGTTCTATACGGATTACAAATAATACATAAAGTAACCGTTTATTTCGACGTGGGAATTCATAAAATATCGTACGATATCAAGATTTTAGAAGTTGATGTTGACGGTATATATATGAATGCAGCCATGTGGACATAGGACCCTTTTGACTAGTTCAAATTGAAAGTTTAAGAGGCGGATACTCCGTGTTATACATAGTTGATCCCAGAGATCAAAAAGCAACACAAGTTTGTCTCTGGAATATTCTATATTCAAATATCATTAGCATCCCTAATGTAGGGGAGATGTATTTTCGTCGAGTAATACTCTCGATAATTCAGCATCATTTGTGTACATTTGAAATGAAAACGTGTAGATACATAAACACTCTGAAAGTTTAATTTCCGGTAGACATTGGTAACTTCTTGCCATTGTTTACAATTCATTGCTATTAGTAGTAATATTTATCGATTATTAGCTTAGGTGTTACCTTTTTAGATTGGGAGTGAAGTGACAGTTTATGCATTGGTTTTAAAATAGTGTATTTACTTTTTAGTTCCGTGGTAATTTTTTTAGGTAGAAATAAAGCTAATAATATATTATTTTGTTTGGATAAAACATAAATTTCCTATATTAAACACATTTTTTTTTTTAGTTTTTGCCATATTTGTACGAGTCACAAGGAAAGAATACAGATTGAGTACAACTTTTAAGAAATATATTATACCCTGTGGTTTTTAATTACGGTCCACTACTAACCACCTTCTAAATATCATGATTTATAATGGTTCACCATTATCTTTATCCGAGACAATTAAAGACAGATATGTAGGAATACTAACATTGGGTAACTTCATCCTTTACAGACATTTTTATTCTATAACTTTTTTTTATAATATGAATATAACAATGTGTTATTAATAATTAGTAATGGTGTTTGACAATTTAGACTAAAACTTAAAAAAACATTAAAATACAAAATACATTTTCTCATTTTCTTCATATCTATGAAACCATTTTTGTAATACATTTAAGTTCCTCTAAAAATATGATATTTGTTTTAAGTCTTTTGGTGTTACCGAAATTAGTTAAAATTACAAAAGGTATTTATAAGTTTATAACAAGTACCAAACTAAGTTATATTTTAATTTATTTGATATGTATGGTTATGACGTGTAGTTGGATATTACTTATAAAAGCTATATAAAGCTTGTTTTTTCTACCACTCCATCTAACAGAAGAAAGGCTGATAATTTTATATTCGTCGACACATATATTTTGTTTGTTTAGAATATTAAAATATAAATATTTAATGTTTGCTAAACTTTTTAAAGAAGTATTATTTTGACCAGATGTTAAGTAAAAAATGCTAAAACTTTCTATTAATATTCATTATTGGAACATCTAAAAACCCTTTGATTAAAAATTAAAAGTATTGTTTTTTTAGAAGTAAAGTATTTTTAAGATTTGAAATATGTATCAATATTATTTTTATTTGTATAAAAATAAATTAAAGGTAAATTATTCGAAAAGGTATTCCAAATAGGCATCTAAATAAAAAGCATTCGTAACAAGTTTGTCATATATCTGATATGAAGTATCAACGACAGATAATTGAAATGAAAATAATATTTACTAGAAACTTGTTATGCCTAGTAAAATTTAAAGTTTATAAAAAGAAAAAGAAAAAGAAAATGTAAATATAATTTAATTTCTTTACCTGGAGTGACCTTGCAGAAATACATAGATCTAGCGATGATTCTAGACAACATAGGCAAACTGGCATTTTTAGGGCTTCGAAAGATTAATTTTGCAGATTGACTTTAAGAAGATGTGGAAAAGATGATCTAATTCTGCCAAGACGGATACGTTTAAAATGAGCAGGTAATTAACAGTTTTGAAAAGTCGGAGAGTAAGTTTGTTTTGTCATTGTTTAACTTAATATAGAATAAATAGAAAACGTTTAATCAGGGATACCGTAAGGAACAATAATATATTTACAAAAATAACTTTCTTATAACCTCAGCAATGCGTAGAGTATGCTGTTGGTGGATAGGAAGTAACATTTGACTCTGGAGTGAAAATTCTATTGCGTATAGAAAACCAAGCTTCTGAGTCAGAAATTTCAGAGGAAAGGACATAAACTGTTTACACATTTTTAAACAGATTATTAAATCGGGATGTTAAGTCCTCAACGAGAATTTTGTATTAAGGACAACTAATATTTTGTATTTTACGTAATTTAGAAATTGCCAGTAAAATGTAATTGATTGTTGAGCTAGATTTTTAAACAGAGATTTTATTGTTTTTAACTAATTGCGTGATGATATTTCTAGTGAAGGTAAATAAAATATAACGAAGTAGAGCAGGTGATAGCAGGAGAAGGCTATGCATGTTGAAAAGGTGATAGGCATCATTTACTGTAGATGGCACGTATTCTAGAGAGTGATGGTAAATGGTAATACTATGGTATAATATAGTGGCACCACTGAAAATAGGAGTAAACATATGTTCAGCACATTCCCCGATTGGGAATGAAAATACTTACATAAAAATAAGAAGGTGTATACAGGAAAAAAAATGAGGAGACTGAAAATCAAAGTGGTACGCAAACAAGATCACAAACGAGAAAACAAAAAGTGAATTGAACTAACACGAAACCACCAAAGGGACTTCGAAAATAAATTAGTTGAAGTTGGTTCAAACAATATAAGTCACTTATCACTTGTCTGTAATTATTATAAATTATTCATATTATATATTATTATATTTTTGAAACAAGGTAGCTAAAATGCTATTTAGAACTACAAAGCATTTGGTCTTAGCATGCCCATATATTAATTGATTTTTCAACTGGATACAATTGTTTTTTATAATTTCCTAACTCTACCCATGGTGAAACTCTTTTATTATACCGTTTCTGTTGCACGTAATGGGAACATATTGATTCAAGTGTTAGAGCTGCATTCAATATTTAATAAAATATATTTCTCTTAATAATATTGTTCATCCAAGAATATAATTAGTCTTGACAAATTAAAAACTCTAATTAACTATATTTAGGACTTATTATATATGTATACATATGGCATTGATTGTTTCACATTAAAACACGATAAAAAACAAAATATGTAGTATTTATATAGCTACACCGATTCAATGTAGATTCCTTATTATTGTTAATTTTAGGTTCTAAGCGGAGCGATGAATGTATTGATTTTACAATTATATGTTTTTTTTTTGTCTGTCAATATTGTTTGGGGCAGTAACACAGCTTATATTTTCTTCAACATTATCTTGCTCGATGGAAAAGGGAATATAGTTGGTGTCTTTGAGAAGTCAAAATTTAAAATTCCCAATAGTTTTCAAAAGTGCCGAGAAAAAACAATATAAAATATCTATATGAATGTCAATACAATTTTAATCGTTGGGTCAAAAAGAGTGAAAACTTAATAAAAAAGGCTCCTGATATATTGTTACAATAGCAGTTGAAAAATATTAAAAATACATTGGCAAAATGTTTTTTATTAGTATTTAAAGTTCAAACATGGACAAAATGTATCAAATTTTAAATTGATTTTGTAGTTCATAATTTACAAAATTTTAATTTTTATATCTAAGGATTAAAAATTAAAATGTAAAACAAGATTCTATGTAAATAAATTATTCTGTACCAAATAATCCAAAAATATGAAACCTCGGATTTTTTTATTCTTATTTTAAGTTAAAGTTTGAACGAAATTACATATTAAATAACCAAGAATAACGATTTTAGTTATGTTGTTAATTTTATAATTATATATTAATTCAACTTACCAGCTACCGTTTTAATAATAAGTAATAAGTAATAATAATATACATTTAATATAAAATATTCACACTGACAAACCGTCTCCGCTCAGAACAGATTTTCGTATACAATGATATTTTATCATTGAGTTCAAATTTAATACCAACCATTATACAGTGACCCACTTGTAAAATTTTTGTTATTTTATATTTGTCCATGGTTTCTGCTTTATACATATTACACCAAATTTGAATTTTGTCGTTATTTAAAATCTCCATTAAAATCGTGTCCTTAAAATTACGCATATAATAATATGTATTTAATATATATTTTCGGATTAAAATTTACGTTGTATAACATTTCTAAGGATTACATTGCATCCTTGATTCAGAACACTATTCTGCTAACCCATATTGTTACTTATATTTACCTTATAAATTGAGTGCATATATATGTATATACAAGTATAATATATACTTCAAAATAAGTTGAATTTATACAAGTATTCCATTACGATTAGATTTAAATTTCAAAACATTTCCATTCCCAGTTTGTCAGTTTACAATAGCACATTTTTTTGAAGTATCCATACATATCATCACTTCAGTGGTTCCATTATTAAAAAAAAGAACAAATAATGAAGGAACTAAACTAGAAAGTTAATAAAATCTATTGTGTATATTTCTAAATGCTCATAAAAAAACAAAAAATTGTTTTTAATTAAAATATTATAGAAAAGGATTATTTTAGTATGAGGCACTAATTTGTTCAGTCAATGTATTTGGTTTTTTATTTTTAATTTTAAGAATCCAAACAATTCGTGTTGTACTATTATACGTGTTTAATGCCGGTATGTTATTATTATGATAAAAAATATAAAAGATCAATATTTATTATTTTTTTTATACATAAATTAATTCGATAGCAAAAAAAATATTCTGATTTTTAATACGGAATTAAAAATATAGATTTCTCATAAAAAGTACAAAAGAAATATGCCATTATAAGTAAAAAATATGCTTTCTTTCCAATCATTCAATGTTTAATAAACAAAACTACACAAATATTTTTAAAAATACCCATCTGAAATTTTATTGAAAATTACAATCAGACACGTTTTCCAACAACCGTTATATATAAAATGAAATATTTTTTCATGTTTAAAAAGAACACTATTTGTTAATATAAAAATGCTTCCTTGATATCTATTTTGAATTTTTTTAATAAGTTATTTTTGCATACCATAATGCCTTAAATTAAATATTAAAAACTATTTCTAAAATTTATGTAATTATGATTTCATACTGCGGTACATACATATTACATATATGTTTTGAGTGACATAATTTATTATATAACATCATGGTAATGTTTACACTATATATTATGTTTTCGTGTGAGTGACAAATTACCGGTCAACGTCTATGTGATTTCCCTGTAATGTGTACACGGTTAAATAATGATTTTCGAGAAGAGAATTGCAATAATGTAGTTACCACTGTGAAAAAGTAAAACATGCAGCGAAGGACAAAAAAAGTTATATTTTTATACAATTACAGCAGCTATATATTACAATAAAATGATTTATACACTCAATATTTTTTTTCACGAATGAACTTTGACTTCTATGTCTCTCGATTCGACAATATTAAATTAGGTATCGTCAAAATAATGTTAAACGGTAAAAATATGTAAAGATTTAAAAGATGTTTGCCTTTCTTAAAATTGATATTGTCTTGTTAAAACCTTTTGGTGTTGAGCCTCGCAGCGATGGAAATCCTCTTTCACGTAATCTCTGACATTGGTATGCATATTAACTGAACCCTCACGCAAGACGACACCCCACCTGAGCTTGGTCACATGACACGCATGTACCACCTAAACTTATAATATATTATGTGTCATACTCTCTTGTCTTGTTTGGTAAGAATTTTTGAAACTTAAAAATGTTCATCCTAACATCCTAACGTTTCTTTTTAATAATGTTATTACTTTACGGTATAATTTCGTACATTTTGAACGAGATCATATCATGGGTACACCTACCCACTACCACCGTATACATATGCCTCGTGTATATTTCATATTACAATAAATGCCTGTTAAAGGCATGTTAATTAGTGTTTACAAGCTTGATGAAATTACTACAATAACAAAAATGTTTTTGACATATTAATGGTAAAATGTTCTAATTATTTTGTATGCCATTCATGATTTATACCAGACGAAAATGTCAACAAGTATCCAAGGTTATACGTTTATGTATTTTTATTTCGAAAATACTTTTATTATTGTTTAGATCGCATATTTTATAATGAATTATATTATTTCGTTAATTACTAGCTATAGTGTATATTTAATATAATAAACCTAATTCGTATAAAATACTTGGAAAACGACTATAATATATTATAATATTATGAATAACCAAAATGAGTAGTTTGGCGATATAAGTATATCGTTAAAAATGTATAAAAAATATCAAAATTGTTGTGAGATACCGGAATAATTTAAAGATTGGTAGGTACACATTCCACGAGAAAAAATAAATGTGTACTGAATATAATTCAGTCGGTTTTCATAAAAATTAATCTTCATTGATGCAAGTGAAATAAAATATCATATCTATATTATAGTTAAATTAATTTAAAAAATAAAACGTATAAAAATACGATCTGGTACATATAAATATTATTACATTGTTGTATAGTCGTACAATGTTTAATATATAAATTAATCATGTTGAAATAATCAAAAACGGTTATGCTTTTGTAAGTATCCAACATCAGGTATAAAAGGTACTTAATAGTTAATCATTGTATGCAAGAAATAACATTTTATTATAATACTACGTTGTCACAGACTTTCATAGAACATATTATTAAACGATAATAATAATTATCTATAAAATATCCACATTTAACCAGAAGGTACATTTTAGTTTTAAGTATTTCACGCATAGCTGTTGATTATTATGAAACAATTTTAATCGAATATTTCCCACCAAATAGTAATATTTAATAGGTACTATATCTGATTATTATAATGGCTCAATAAAACTTTTTAATTTCTCTCCCGCGAGAAATATTTCGATCAAAGAATAAATAAAAATGAACATAAGTTACTATAAAATTTACCTATCGGGAAAAATAAATTACAAAATATTATGTACTTTAAAAACATTTTGTTAAAATATATTATAATAAGAATAAATGTACCTACTAAAAAAATACTATTTATAGCTATCTGAAATGGAAATAACCACAGATTTATGTATACTAAAAAAAAAATAAAAAAAATCGTATTATTTGATATTGCATTTTTGTTTTTACCATTATTATTATTATTATTGTAATTTAATCAATAATGATTGTATCAACATACTGCATTTTTCAAAATGTTATATTAGATTTTAAGACATCATAAAATGCATTCATAAATACGGAAAATAAATTTAAATTATAGGTAAATACTAAACATATATTAACGTCAATATTAATTTCTCAGTGGGTATCTAGTTTCTAATGTTTAAGTATAAACTAAACATTAAGTAAAACCAAATCTCCAGACCATAAACGGCTAAAGGTTCGTTCAGTGTAAGTTATATAATATACCATAAATTGGATTAGATATTATTGGTGAGTTGACTAACCAGCGTTGTCACTATAAGACAACAAATATTATAAACGGATAGATAATTTTTATTTAATTTGACTATTATATTTCACTGGTCTGTCAAACGCAGCTGTTTCGTGGGATACAGCCAGTGGCAATAGCAGAATAATAATAAAATATGACAAATTTCGGATATTAAGTCCAACGGTCATGGCATGGGTTTGCACAAAAATTCATAACGATTAGCATCGTTGAACGAAATCAATATTATATTTTTTGATGTTCATACTAATTCAAAATATGACGCAATATTTGATGTTAATGTGAGATGTTTTTCTACATCTATCTTGTTTTTTATATTTTATAAATTCCATTTAATATGTTTTGAAACTCAACCAATATAATTTAGACACACCATCTACTGCGATATTCCAACTGTTAATAAAAATATGATAAGTATTTGTATTGATTGTCTAGTATATCCTAATACATAAAAAATATATTTATTTAACATATATACATTTTTTTACAAGTATTTTAAGTAAGAACATTTACAAAATCACTAAAATCACGTACCTACACCTATTTAAATATTATTTTGTATTTAAAACGCGTAATAATTGTTTTAACTTGAGTACGTAACCCACAACAATTTAAAGTACGATAACATATAAGTTTTTCTTAATGAAATAATAAAAAAAAAGTTTAAGGGAAATACACAATAGTTTGTAAGCCTATTCACACCGCTCTATTATTGTCTTGTATGTTAATGACAATGATAAATTTTATCACCTAGTACCTATTTTATAATAATTATAATAAAATATATTTTATTTTATTTTATTAACAGACTAATAAGACACATATACTATATTTTTTCAAAATGTTGATATACAATATATGATCATTGACCAATGACTACGTCTCAATAAAATATGTAAAACTAAAATTCAATATTATGCTAATGTCAACATGAAATATATTTTATTTTTTTAAGTTTCAGTGATTTTTTTCTGTATTGAAAAAAGGAAAAATATTTTATCAAAGTACAATATAAAAAAATGTTCAACCTTAAGGCTATAAATGTATGACAGAAACCGTTTAAAAAATAAGATTAAATGTGTTTTATAAAATAAAAATAGCCACATTTACCGTATATGATCTAAAAAATATAAACATCATAGCTATTGACTATAAAAATTGAAACAAATCACTCAATGACTGATTCTAAATTATCAGATACAAATTTAATTTCATTAAATGATCTAACAAAAACTAGATTAGTGAGTACCATAAGCAATATTATGAATACATGTTTAATGTTAACAGAATAATATTTAATTGGAAAGGCACTTAGTACCTGACTGAAAAATAAAAAAATTGAAGAATGGTCCATACAATTAATAAATAATGCATGTATTGAACTCAATATAATATGATGTATATTTTAAAAAGCACTTTCAAAAACAATGATCTATGTTTCAACGTTTGATTTTATTCTTATATTTTTTTTTACCTTTTATTGTAATAGTTAATGTATTATAAAATAACGTTACCATTATATAGTGTAATGAAATTCATTTCTGAATCAGAAATTGGATTTGAATAAATTCATTAGCTTATAACGGAATTTGTGTATTTTTTAAAAGTGTAAACAAAATTAGACATAGCCTTCTTCAATACATATTCGATAATATATCAAAAAAATGTTCATATAAAGAAGAATAACGAGTGAAATATGAAATCATGCCCCACTTATTTTTTTCGATTCTGTCACCAATCGCAAAATGAACCGTATCATTTCTAGCGCGAAATTTGCAGGGAATATTTGTTTTTAAATTCATGTTGTATTTTTTAAGAATACATTAATAGTAACATTTGTCTTGGATTCGTATGTGTGACTACGACATATCGAGGAAATTAGGTAAAGAAAACTAAAAACACCACGAATATAGTTTGATACGTCGCATAATGTATTATAATATTATTCAGTGAATAATAAGATAATAGATTATATTATAGATTATTTACTATATATAATAATAGATTTCTAAATCAATTATCGTGTTAGTTAAAACAATAATTCGTTTACTTCTTATATTTAATTGTCATATATTTTTTTTTTTAAATACATTTAAAAGATGATTAATTAAAACGAATAGTAACACGGCGTCTTGTATAGGCAAAACAGGTACATGGCCGTCATGGGTACCTGAATATTGTTATTATACTCATCGTAGTAATATTATTATCAAAATAATATCATGTTGTTCCTTGAAAAAATACTAAATTGCAATTTAATACAAAATGTATTTTGGTCAAAGCGCTCAAGGTGTCTTCCAAGCGACTGAACAGTAAAGGGCCTTATCGAATGGAAATTCGACCGGCCGTAATACGTCGGTCACCTTTGTCCAATTTTCATACATGCAATATCTATAGGGAAAGGTGTTTACGCGGCCCATGACTAACTTGGACACCAATATGTTATAATATTGGTTTGGTACTGAACTGAAAGAAAATAATATAATATAAACGTCACCAGAGACGGCGGGGAAAAACAGACTGTTTCGCCATACACTTTTCAGGCGTACCTATACCTATACGGCTGATGTTATATTTATTTTTCAACGTTATTATTCGGACTTGACGCACGGTAGTGGTATTTTTGAAGAATAATCAATATCATTCGATCGTTAAAAAATATGTGTATTGTGTAGATTTATTACTACAATTTTTTTTTTAATATTCTTACTAATATTAATGAACTTGAAAAAATATTGTAGATTTAAGTTCAATTATTTTTAATTGAAATTTATTTAACAACTTATAAGGAAAATTGTACTAAATTGTTGAGATTTTTGAGCTTTTATTTTTTACCGTTATTTATGGGTGAAATAAACAATAAAATCAAATTTCAAATATCTATAATCTATATACAGATCAGAAAAAATCAAAATAATTTGATAATTATAGCTTCGGTCGTTCTGTATTGAAATACAAAAAAATAAAAAATAAATATTATTTCAAAATCTGGTTATGCAATAAAAATTCCAATTCTCAATATTTTTTACTGGTCATTTTTATTTTGCTCCCCCCACATTACCAACTAGATTGTTTTTTTCACCAGAAAAGATATTGAAGTAGTAGATTGAAGAATATTTTCTACCAAAGTGGCTTCAGACAATATGCAAACAGACACACACCTATTTTACCACAAATAAATGTTATAAATGTTATAATTGTAATACTTTCTTCACTGCCTCTGAGCTAAACAAACAATTAAGTATTAGTACTCATGTGAATCATATCCTTCAATGAATCGTTAAGTTTGTACTTGACGTATATAAAGTGCCAATAACGTTTTAGATAAAATAAAATAGTCTCTTTCTGTAAAAAAAGGTTAGAAAATTAAATTAGCAGTAATAATGCACATGTTTTAACCGCAGAAACATCATTTAGGACTTATCGTTATAAATTAACATATTATTGAATATCTCGTACACATTATTAGTTTTTTTTTTGAATCATTGTAAAAGTATTATGAATTTTATGTATTATAGATTACATTACACAATTTTTCAAAATATGGACTGATTAATATAATTCTTATAACATTTATTGCAAATTGATTTAAAATTACCATTGGAGAATTTCGTGTTGTGTATAGATAAAAAGTATTTAGAAATATAAAATAAAAATACATAAGACAATTTTAGATTCCGAGTGGACTGATGAATGTATAATGCTCTTACAATATTGTGTGTGTATATTTTTGTCTGTCCCTCATCACCCTTTGTTGCAGAAAGAAATGTCATAACACTGATAAACTTATACTTTTACGTAGCCAAAAACCTTAATATATTTTATTGAGATTTGGTGCGTAACAAAAATATTATCGGTTAGTTAAATTATTACTTGGCCCCACGTGAACTAGACTTAACATGGAATATAACAGTGACGGTGAGTGGGTCGTGGGTGCAGATGATATTGGTAAGTCTTGGGCCAACGCTCACCTATAATAATACGGCATAACATTCTTCATACTTAAATATCGTAATATTAATTGATATCCCTATCACAATATTATAACAATAATATTTGTATTTAAGTGTATTATAACGAGCATATCATAGCCGTACCATAATAAATTACTCCTGTAGGTCCAGGATATATGTTTAATATTATACCTATTATAAGAATTGTAAAGTAAATGGTAATATTTTAAAATGTATATTATATATATTATGTAGATTATAGGTACAATATGACTGCAAGAGGCACTGAATTCTTTGAAATCGGTAAAATGTGCCATATTATGTGTATTGTGTAAACTACGGTGCAGGTCATTTCCGCTCGGTTGTTCGATGATGCGTGTAACGTGACGACGCTTACGTTTTGACTTAGTTGTATGTTTCGTCGAAAAGATTTTACGATTTCTAAAGTTTCTTTACCCATACTTATTACCTATTCTATTTTTTGATTTTTAGTCATCGTTTGCGAATATATAAAAACTTTTATGTTTAAATTTTTCACTCTGAACTAATGGTAGATTTCCATAAAATAACATAAATTTTATAAAAAAAAAAAATAATAACAGAATGACTAAATTTAAAAGTATTATTTATTTTTGTTGTATACAAAATTACAAACATCATCTATGAATTTATATAAATACAACTAATATAATATCTATTTATTCATACTTGAAAATTTTAAGTAAATCAATGACGACTTCTATACATAATAGTGTGGGATTTAAGTGCTTTTTTATTTTTTTAAATTATTTAACATAGGTACTAAGGATTTATTCAAGTACATTTTAAATTTTATTCGCTTCTCATATCGATATTGTTTAAACTTTACTATAGAACTGAAAAGCGAATTTTCTTCTTATATGATAAATTACTTTACATAAATTGAAAATGTTTTCACAACTGTTCTAAATCACACGTATGAAATATTATTTCAACTTATTTTCTGGGTAACATTTATAAAATTATGGTGCCGTACCTATTCATATAACAATCTTATTCAAACCATTCGTATATTTAACTTAAACTTGTGATATGGTATTTTTTTTTTTTTTTTTGGAAACACCCCAATAATTATTTTGTACTTAATTATAACTTAAACATTTTTAAAAAATTAAAATTACAAATAAAAAATGTAAATTATACATCTATATCTAAATATTAAATTGATTTTATACTTTGTACAATATGTGTATCAAAATATATTAAGATTTTATGTAGATATTTAAATAATATAAGAGGATACCTACTTATTACTAATAAATAAATATAGTTAGGTGCAATTAGACTTTTTTAATAAGTTTAATACAAGTTTATCAAAAATTTATCAATTTGCGGCATTATTAAAATACAACAATATTTTGTAACTTATAACATTTTTTACATTTCATGATTTTGAAATAAAATGTTTCGATTATGTTATGTGTATTATAATAACAGTAATACAAGACACACTTTGAATCGCTATTATTATTATTAAAATGCTTACATTTTAAAAGTAACTAAAAATAACTTTTCAGTAAAATCTGTCCGTATGTATATTATGTACCTACTACCTATGATATAGATCTATTTGATTAATTTGAATGTGTTGCACACATTAGTAGTATTTGAATTGTATTGAATATAATAATAATACGAAAAAAACAAAACGAAATTTACTACTTGTAAGTTGGATAATTAATAAATAATAATTATCATTATTATTATGCAATTTTTTATTTGCATAAATATTCTTCTTCTTCTTTATCTGGCCCTTAATACTCTTTAAAAGTTTTCACCGCCATCACTTAATCCCTCCATTTGTCTCTGTCCTGGGCTAGATCTCTCCAATCTTGAACTCCCATTCTGTTCAGGTCTTCTTCCACTACATCTAACCATCTTTTCCTTGGTCGTAATAGAGGTCCGTGGCTTCCACTCCAGGACTACTCTGTTTATATCGTATATCCTCACTATATAAATATTATATAATAATATTATTTTGTCATCTGGAAAGCAAAAATTGAGTCGAAAACCACGAATATCAGTCTGTATGGTCCACTCTACAATTCACACAAATATTGTAACGGTACGCCAGCGCACGACATAAAACGGTCCTTCTCAGGACCAACAAATCAGAACGCAGTATTACCGCACAAACGACCAGGACAACTTGGAACCCACATTACAGGGCCCCAAGTTGTCCCAGACACATAAATCCAAAATATAAACGCAGGAGAAGCTGCCACGAAGCCAATGACCCCAACCCCGTACACACGG
Source organism: Macrosiphum rosae (assembly GCA_016617965.1). Classification (NCBI taxonomy): domain Eukaryota; kingdom Metazoa; phylum Arthropoda; class Insecta; order Hemiptera; family Aphididae; genus Macrosiphum; species Macrosiphum rosae. The sequence goes on along the minus strand of WHPZ01587934.1, from coordinate 5,428 downwards.
CCCAAAGCGGGGTGAACAAGATCACTTTCCGTACCGAACATAAACACAACCGCACACGGCGGTCGGGCACAGTTTATAATTCGGTACGGAAGACAGTATATATACCGGACGATTTCGGGCACACGCCATCAGTCTTCATTCAACCTTCTATCCAGTAACACACAATACATAGGAGAAACGAAGAGCTGACCATCCGATGAAACCCGCCACCAGTCGACGACTAGCAGACCAGCAGACAATCGTGAGCCGGCCGTGTAATTCGCTTTCAATTCGAATCACCTAAGCCTGCCGTCAAACGACATTGCCGCCCGCCGTTGATCGCCAACACGCGGCCCAGCGCCCCGTGATCGACCGCTACCCGCCGACGGCAACCGAGAGTCCGCCACTACCAATCACGAGCCGATCCAGAACCCAGCGAGGCAACGTGAACGACGACCCACCGGCACGCCTGAGGGACCAGAAGACCAGCCGCCAACATCGACCCATCAATCAAGAGTCAACGAACCTCTCCGTCCCCCCTCTGGCCACTTGATTGAGTTGTGTCAAACCCCGGGTACGATATATCGCTGTAGCCGCTTTCAGCGAGTCACGCGTAACGATATATCGACCCCGTCCGTACGGTGATTGTAACACGCCAATATTCCCAAAATCTCCCATCATTGTATATAGGACTTCGCCGGTCGCGTCGAGCTCTCATCGCGACGGTCCGTCTATTCAGGCCGGCCGTCGCACCCGTGAATCTCGCTACCCATATTTTGTATGTAAATATTAATTGTCGATAAATAAAGGATAAGACGTAATAGCAAAAACCTACGCGTTCTTATTCCGGACGCCGGTCCGTAGTGACCGTGCTGTCTCAATATTTTATATTTAGTAATTTTTCCCACTACTGTATTAGTGTCCTCCAATATTAATTAATTTACTTAAACTTGGCATGTAATCTTAATTTACTAAACCGAGACTTCTGTTTGTTACATAATTGTATCACGTCGGTTTAGTACGAACCAATCGCTTTAATATTTTTAAATCGCTGGACACTTTTTATTTGTGAAAAATTCCTAATTCAACTATTATTAGTTTCCACAGTGGGACTTTCTAGATGGTGAAAAACGGTGGATGGTAGTGTACTAGTGTCGGTTTCCAAAATATAAAATATAACCACTAAAGGTATGAACATGTACGGATGTACGGTTTTCTTATTTTATTATGAACCAAATCCATGCACGTAATTTTTTCTCGGCAGATACGAAGCCACATCTCAATGTTAATTATATTAATACTTTTAATATTATTACGTTCGATGTTCACTAGCAAAGCATTGAGGTATTGTATGACGTGCTGCGTGCTTATATATTATTATTATAGCTGCACGCTGGGATTGCAGTCGGGACCATTGATTAAATATCTATATTATTATATTGTATTGAATTATTTATTTCTGTATTAAGAAGACGACTAACATTATAGTTATTATAATTATAAATTTAATTTAAACAAAACTCCTCCTTCGATAAAAAAAGAAACAACATTGACTGAAATCGTTTATTAATTTTTCTCCAGCCCCCAACTTCCCAAATCCTATTTATACCAACTCTAAACATTTTAAACAACAAAAAAAATCCATGACACTACAGACTTACGAAGCCTTGGCTTATGGTCAGGGTGACTCTACTCAAAAAGTCGAGTGGGAGTGTGCCCACAGTGTGCTTAGTAATAATTAAGACCCAAAGCTGTATATTTGTCATACGATACCACTCCTACGACATCGAAAACAACGACTGCATCACCTACGCTCCCCCGCCTCATGGCCCCATTTCCGTCTACCCAATTAGTATATTTTTGTCGAGACTTTGCAAACGTAGGTACGTAACAGTTTCCTACGTTTCCGTTCACCTTCTTTACTCACGTGCTTCTAGGAAACGAGATTTCCGGACCAAGCCACCCCCGTTAACCATAGGTGGGCAGACAAAGCCAAATGCAACTTCAAACATAAACTCAAATGACGTATCGTACTTTTCTCTAACACTCCCGTGACATCGACAACAACGACAACAACGACTGCATCACCTACGCCCCAATGACCAAGTACTCTTTTTTTGACTACCCACTCTGTGTATTTTTGTCGAAACTGTGCAGACGTAGGTACGTAACAGTTTCCTACGTCTTCATAACCGTCAAACTCTTTTATTCACGTGTTTCTGGAAAACAATATGTCTGGTTAAAGCCACCTGCGGCCTCGGTGGGTAGATAAATTTGTCAAACACAACTATATAAACATAAACTCAAATGTTGTAACGGATTTTTCTAAAATAATTATCCCCACCTTTTTTAAACTAGATGTTTTAACCGTATGCATACATACTATAATATTATACAGTCTCTTATAATTACTCCTATAATAATTGATATTCCAAACAACTCAATAATATAATCACAGGTAAAAGAAAACAACAAACAATTCAATAGACATTTTTATTCGTGTTTAAAATACACATTGCAATTTTTTTTCATCAAAAAAAACTTTTTTTTTATTTCGCTAATTATTACTAATTTACAGCTCATTCATAATAATATAATATAGCTAGTGTTATAATAAGACCATGTTTACCTGTTTATTTGAAATAACTGCATGTTTAACACAATATATTTTCATCTTAGTGGCTTAGTTTAAATAGGGAACCATGAAAAACTTTTCTAAATGAGGAAACATTTAAACTTATTATTTTTATTTTCATCGCGTGTGTTTACATATATTTTTATGAACAGTGTAATTTAAAAATATTATGTTTAGATAGTAGGTACCTATGTAATATTTAAACTTACCCAAAGATAAGAAATACATTTCAAAAATCGTACCAATGTGATTTAAATTGGGTTTCACATATGTTGGTAGGACATGCAAAAAAAAACGTGAATGGCATATGTAGTCTAAGTTTTTTTTTCGTACATTCCTTATATGTGTTATTTGAAAACCATCAAATTCCTTTTTAGAGAAGTATTGAAAATCTGTCATTTAGATTTTTATGTACCTACCTATTTTATATATATATATATATATATAATACAGCTCTGAGACTTACATAAAACCAAACAGTAATATTTAATAAGTATATTATAGTATATTAGGTACACTATGAGTTATGAAAGAATTATTTTTGTGTGATGATTTTGTATCTATTCATAAAAACACATTAACTGCAGTTTAAGCGTGAAAATGATTTGTTTTTTTGTCTAGTTGTATATACATTCTGATATTTATTGAACGAAAAAAAGATCAACGGGCTTCATAAAATATTTACTCTAACATTGATACTACGAAATCGAATACAAGATAATATAAAAAAAATTAGTTTATAAATTAATAGAAATATATCCATTGTGAAATTTAATACCAGACGTATCATAACAACCAACCAGATTAAGGTAATAACAACACTATATTGAATAAAATATATTTGAATATAATGGTTAATACACATGTACATGTGGTGGTGCACATCAAAAAATAAAATATAAAATGTGTATTAGTGAAATGTCTAAAAAAGTTTATTATCATTATATGAAAAGAAACACTAAACGAAAAGAAAGATGAAGCCATGAAGCTAAACGAACGATCCATCAAAATGACGTATTATTATAATAAATTATATGAAGCAATATGGTATGGAAACGTTCTAGTCCAAGAAAATTAATACTTTTTAACATCACGGTAATAATATGGAAAGCAAAAATATGAGATACACAAAAAAACATCAAAGCGTTAAGCCTGAAGCCTGAAATGTAATTATTGGAAGCGGTAATCAAATAAATCGAAATCAAAGAATTCGCACAACAAAGATTTTCCGACCTTCTGAAAAGTTATAAAATAAAAGAGCACGTAATTGTTATACCAAGCTTGATCGGTCTGTGAATCTGTCTACCACGTGCAACATGCAATCATCTATATCGAGATATTTAAACAACGAGATAAACATACATCAAACCGGACATCAAACAAACTTGCAAGTTTTCCATTTTTCTAGTATAACTAACTGATTCCGTGCACTTCGTTGCTCGTTAAATGTACCAACTCTAATGACACAAACTTTGTTCAATTCGTTATTTAATATTCGGTGGATGGTGTTCAAAATGTATCTTAACTTTTCCGTTGCCCGGAAGAAAAATTCTGATTTGCAGCAGTCAGTGTTGGGAATAGATAAGTAATAATTTATCAAGATTAAGATAAAGATAAACTACAAATATTTTATCTAGATAATGAAAGAAATAACCAGATTTTATTTTTTATCTAGATAAAGATAATAAAACAATAATTTTATCTAGATACAATTAAGATAAATTGTATAGAACAATTATAATTACACACAATAGGCCAATGATTCTACCATTTTTATAACAAACATAATTAAATTATGATGGACCTTGCTAATGGCCAATACATACCTAGAGAACTAGTTTAAAGAGATATATACATACCTATATAAGGATAAAATAATAAATCACTGCCATTAGCTACTAATTAACTTCTTATATTGCAAATAATAATACCTACTTCGTGTACTCGTGTGAATTTGGCATTTAATATTTAAAAAAATTACCTACTTAGATAATAATACTGAAATAAACACAAATACTCCATGTTTATTTTAAACTATAGTAATATATTTTATACATATTATTGTATTTAACGATTGCCGATAAGAATGTGTTACTGACTTATTGTGTTAGCAAATAATAACCAATGACTAATGATTGATGAAAAATAAAATAAAATTAAATTAAAATACATACATTAAACAGTTTTATTATAACCGAAAAGTATCGACTCGAATAATTTATTTAATTATCTAGATAAGATATTTGTTTATCCTAGATAATTTTTTAAGATAATTTGAAACTGATTATTTGTATTTATCTAGATAAGACAAAGATAATACGGTTTTTTTATCTAGATAATTCCAACACTGGCAGCAGTATATTATCAGGTAGGCATACTCATAATCTACCTGCTATAGATCCCAGACCCCTTGTTGTTTGTACGTAAGTGTATGATTTAACTCTAAAGTATCAAAGTTATACCAAGTTTGTCGTATTCCACCTATGGTGGATTAATAATCAATTAAGAGGACGCTACACCCGCATGTGTTGTCTCCGTCTTACAAATGTACAACATAGCAAAAACTTTTTTGCGCGGGAAAGAACCGAGAAGGCTACAGCCATAACTAAGAAACGAAATTTTCACCACACAAAAAGGAGAATTTTGGCTGTGCAACGTCGTTTTTATTTTTTTGATATCACTTATATGAAAAAAGTTCTTACTGTTTTAAAAACCATTATTGTTTGTGTTTTTCAAACTTAAAAAACTTTTTTCATATAAATGATATCAAAAAAATAAAAACGACGTTGCACAGCCAAAATTCTCCTTTTTATG